>APFE030261449.1:0-45617 GCA_000404065.3 Pinus taeda
TACTATTCTAAAAATATAATGTGAAATGGGTCCCTTTTTAATTTTTGTTTCAAATTGGTATCAATTTAAAGTTCTATTTCAAAAAGGCTCGAATAAAAGAAAACATTATTAAAAGTCCTTTTTAATAAAACCAATCAAAAACCCCAACATAAAACGATGTATCTTCACCCATACTAGTTTCCTTGGCACCCTCATAAGCCTCTAGGTTTACCAACTTACCTTTCTCCTACACGGTGGGCTTCTCTTTCTTCTGATGCTTTCCTGGTGACTCACGCACCAGCTATGTCACCTTCTGTTTATCCCTCTTTATCTTGGAAGCCTCTCCTTCCAGCATACGCTTCGACCTAGGCGACCTCAGGGGAAGTTCCCTCATAGGCCATAGATCCTCTAGCACTTGCAGTTTCCATGGGCACTGACATGAGGCTATTTAGGAGCTCCTGGGTTTCCTTAGGTAAATTTTCAAACACTGAATTAGCCACCAAATCCGCAAAAACCCCAGGATTCATGCGCAACCGATAGAACGACACATAACTCTCAAAATGCAAAGTGTTCTTCATTAGGAGACCATCTGTAATTTATAGGCAAATTCAAATTCAAATTAGACTGTTCCCCTCACAATCCAGTCATAAATGTTAGATTGGCAATGTATTTTCAAAGCTCTCGCTCTTATTTTCATCCTTAAATGCCCCCCCCCCAACTCCTCTTAGCTATTTTCTCATTGTCAAATCATGAAAAGTGACCTAACGATCACTTTCTGGCTGCGCTGCATAGTCTCTCCTTCCATAGCGCAACTCCCATCGTGATCCTGTTGATGTTGTGACATTCTTCCATCATGCGTAGTCTGCTAGTCATGTAGCTCTACAACCCAGGCACTGTAGCTTACAGTTCCACAACTCCTTTCAGCTGCATGGAGCACTAAGACTGTGTTTCCATCATATAGTCATTTGGATGGATCCCCGATGTATGGCTTCAATCAGTTTCCATTTACCTTTACAGGAAATGGATCTCCATTCAATTTCACGAGTTTAACTGCTCCAACATCGGTAATCTCTTTGATGACATATGGCCCCAGCCAATGCATCTGAAATTTTCCTAGAAATTTATTAAACTTACTGTCATATAATAAAACCAAATCATTTCCTTTGAAGGTGCATAGTTTGATGTGTCAATTGTGCCATGCTTTTCCACACTCATTCTAAACTTGCTAATGGAATATAGCCAAAAATCTATCTTCTTCAAGCTCTGTCAGTGGCACGAGCCTGTCTTCCAGGGTTCCATGATCTGCCATTCCTTTGAACATCACTATGCATAGGATATGGCGTGATTTTGTGATGATAAACTTGGAATTCCTCAGTGTGCGCACTCATCGTTTCATTAAGGAAATGTGTACCACCATCGCTCATGAAAGTATTCAAGCAACCAAACCTAGTCAGCACATATTCAAAGAGGAATATCACTGTTGTTTCCCCTGTACAATCCTTTACAGGTTGCACCTCCACCCATCTGGCCAAATAATCCATCGTGGTGATGATATACCATGCACCCGTCTTCTTTTCTCAAGGCTGAGTCAGGCCTACAAAATCAATTTCCCGTTTCTCAAATCACTGTAACGACACTTGTGGATTTAGAGGTAACTCATCCCTCCGCGATGGCCTGCCTGTCCTCTGACATGCATAACATTCCTTACAATAAGCCTTGGAATCCTTATGCAGCGTTGGCCACCACAACCCAACGCATAAAATATTTTACAGTGTTGCTTTTCCTGCATAGTGTCCTCCCGCAGCTCCTCCATGAGCTTCAGTGAGGATGTTGTTCCGTTCAAACTCAGGCACATAATGTCGCAAAATTCATCCAAGCCCATTTTATATAAATGTCTTACAATGACAAAAACGTCTACCACGTGCACCACCAACTCCTTTTTTTTTTTACTAGTATACCCTTCAGGAGCCGTTCCCGTCGTCAGGAAGTGTACATATGTACAAAGTAATTTTTAGCTACGGGCACCGCAAAGAGCTGTGCATCAAGTAGTCCTTCCTCCAAATTAGTAGGCTCCTCTCCTACTTCAATGTGTGACAGATGATCTAGTCCTGCATTCAGTCATCTTGGCTTCACAATGACTTCGAAATCATATTACTAAAGAAACAGTTATCTGCATATCTTCGCCCCCCCCCCCCAACACAGGCTTGCTAACTAGGTACTTCAATACAAAATGGTCTGCATACATCTTAAAGTGTTCGCCTAGCAAGTAGTGTCTGAACTTCTAGAGTACGTACACCATAGCCAAACCTTGCACTCTATCATTGAATAGTTCTTCTCAGCTTTAGACAACTTCCAACCTAAAAACGGTATAGGGTGATCCAACTCTCCCTCACCGCCTGTGTTAGTACTTCTCCGAGCGCAATACATGATGTGTCCACATGCACATGAAATCCCTTCTTCCAATCCAGGAAGACTAGGATTGGTACGTTGACCATCTTTTCCTTTAACACCTCGAGGCTCCGCTGACATTCTTCATTCCAATAGAATGTAGCATCCTTCTTTAGTAGCTTCTCCATCAGTGCGGTAATCTGGGCATATCTCTTGATGAACTTTCTATAGTATCCCGTATGCCCCAACGTTGCACGCAACTATTTCACACTTCTTGGTGCCTCCAAATTAATTATAACTGCAATCTTAGCCAGGTCCACTGTTAATCCTTGTCTGCATACCGCATGGCCAAGCAAGATTCCGAAAGGAACACAGTACAAACATTTCTTCAAATTGAGTGCAATCTGATACCTACGGCATGTATCTAGCATCAAGCGTAGGATAGCTACATGGCACTTCACCAGCCCAAACACCGTCTAATCGTCAAAGTATACCTCCATAAACTTGTGAATGAAGTACTTTGAATGCTACGATGACCACACGTGAAAAGATCATTGGTGCGTTCTTCGACCTAAAAGGCATTACAATATACTGAAAGCATCCCTACTCAGTTGCGAAGGTCATCTTACTTCTATCCTCTAGCGTGATGTTGATCTAATGGTACCCCGAGAACCCATCAATGAACGAATATGATCCTTGTCCTCCTACATTATCCAACACTTCATCAGTGAATGGAGTAGGAAAAGGATCATGCACGCAAGTGTCATTCAACTTCCTGAGATCTACGCATATCCTTATTTCATCCTTCTGCTTCTTTTCCTAAACTACTATTGGGCTCACCCAATCAGATTCTTCTACCAGTTCAATAATATACCTGCTGCAAGCATTTTATCCAACTCTAAGTGGACCTTTTCTCTATACATTGTATTGAGGCAGTAAGGCCTTTGCTTCATCATCTTCGTGTCTAGTTTCAACGTAATTTTCATAACTCCCAGGTCCCCTATTATCCCTTTTATGCCTGAGAACTTCGTAGGGAACAAGTCTTGGTATTCACGACGCAACTCAGCGACCTTATCCACCATAGCATCATCCCAATAGTCCCCTATTTTCGCAAAATTTGGCTCTGACTTTGTCCCATTGTTCACTTGTCTCGTTTTCAGCGGTGCAGTTATATCTGGATTTTCTATCTGTGACCCCTCAACTTCGTGGTGTCCTTCTATTTCTAGAATATTAATGTTCCTCGGGTCCTTGTCTTCCTCTTTAGTGGTCACATTGTAGTACTCCAGTGCGTGGCACATCTCGGTGGTCAAATATGGTTGAATCAAATCCAAGCGGTCCTGCGGTATTCTGAATATCACTACTTTGACCTCCTACAATGCTTCATCAATGCACTCAAATCCATCTTCAAAGCTGAAGGTCACCAAGAATCCCTGTCTCAAAATATCCCATTTGTCTGTGTCATGGCAAAGCTCTGTCTCCAAGTACCAATTCATAGGTATTACATCCAAGGTATGACAGAATAGATGCACCCACTCAGGTTGCAGTTCTGCGCCATAAGTATTGGTCAGTTTAGTTAAGTGATCACGAGGATCACTCCTTCCATCGTATTTCTCTGTCAATCGTACCTTTGGGTGACCAAACCACAACCTCATCATTCTTCTATATTCGCGCCATCCATCAAAGTTGCCTTTATGTGTACCCCACCATCTTGCAGGCATATGACGTAGTGCCAAGTCCAAGGCTTGAAAGTGATGCTTCTCCAGCACTTCCCTTTGAAATGCATCCAAAAATTTATCAACATCTGTTAAACCATCATAATAAGGAAGACTTCTTACCTCAGACGATACATTAGCGCAGTGATTTGGTCATCATGTTACATCGTAGCGTAGACACTTTGTGAAATCTATTCTGCCAATGTTCCAATTCCTCGTCTGAATCTAATGTGCAGGATCTTTTGTTGTCCCATGCAATACATCCATCAGTTGTTAGATTCACCAAATCTTGATCTCGCGTCATTATATTATAAATTTGGTCCAAATCATCATCACTTTCATAATCACAGACTGGTTTAGTGTAGCGCAGTCCTTCTGCAGGGTCCAACTGTACTACTACGCTGAGTGATTTTCTTTCAAATGACATTGTCTGCTTCTTCAAATTGATTACCCCATTCATGTCAATATCCCAGTCGATCACAAGGATCATGGGGTAGGGATTCATGTCATCCACAATCTCTATCACTTCAAAATTAGCCAACGCGCTCGCGCCTTCGATATCGACTGCCACTCCCTATAATCTTCCCATGGGGATAATCTTTTGCTTATTTTCCATTCTCAATTGAATAGGATACCACTATAGCATCGGTCTACTCATTGTCTCCCATTTCTGTCTTTAGGAAAAACATTCACGTCGGGCCCTAGATCCAGAATAACTTGGTCCATTTCATATTCTCCTATTTGCTCTATGAATCTGATATCCCGCCCTGTTCTTGCCTTATGGTTACCAATTTTCCTAACCACGTGTTGTCTGTCAGGAGTATTACCAGTACATTTATTGATCAACTGTTGTAATCCCTTGACGGCCTTGCTATCTTGAAGAAGCTTAATACAGGTATCCAAAAATGTAGTAAGCATGGATGGGTCGATTTCTTCAGACTACTTATCCTGGCTTCACTGAGGCTTCTAAGTTGAATTGTACGCCCTCCACGAACTAGGTTGCTAATGAAATGACCGGTGTCGGCACTTGGTCTATGTGACACTTCCTCATTACCTTGCCTACCAAGATCTGGGTGGCCACATTCACCGCGGGGTCAGTTAAGCTGGAAATTGAATATCCGCATGGCTTCTTGAAAAGCTTAAACTTGTCCTTCATCCTCTCGGCAAGGTCGCGCTCGCCTGCTTTTCCACCAAATTCCTTCACCGGGTTTAGTCTCAAATGTGGTAACAAGGTGATCTAATGGATTAGCATGTCAGTTATAGGGATCGGCTCCTCCAACCACAAGCACACATCGTGCACCAGGCACAATAACTATTTCATAACAATCAAGTTTATGGGGGCACGGTGGAAATGCGGCACCCATAGCAGATTCAACAATCCTGCCTTTTCCACCCGTTGAATCCACTTCACCAACTCTAACACGGTGACCCCAAAATCTTTGTAGAACATGTGATTCACAAAAGTATCAATAGTCAGGTGGGGGAACAACTCCGTGTTTGCCAAGTCCCAATCTTCAAGCTTTAGATGGGGGATGTGTGCCAAGCACAGTCCTTCAAACGTGATATTCTTTGGCAGCAGAGGTCTATGAAGGAGAAACTTTCCCTCGCCTGGGTCCTTTGGGACCTTCACCTTGCCCTGACACGGAGGGATGTATTCTGGTAACTTTGAGATAGGGTCTACTCCCTCAATATCAATGTCCTCTACACCCATACCAGTTTCCTTGGCACCCTCGTAGGACTCTAGGCTTACCACCTTCCTTTTCTCCTACGCAGTGGGCTTCTCTTTCTTTTGATGCTTTCTTGGTGACTCACGCACTAGCTATGTGACCTTCTATTTATCCCTCTTCATCTTGGAAGCCTCTCCTTCCAGCATAGGATTCAACCTAGGTGACCTCAGGGGTGTTCCCTTAGAGGCAATAGATCCTCTAGCACTTGCAGTTTCCACGGGCACTGACATGAGTCTATTTAGGAGCTCCTAGGTTTCCTTAGGTAACTTGTCAAACACTAAACTAGCCACCAAATCCACAAAAATAGCAAGATTCATGCGCAATTGATAGAATGACACACAACTCTCAAAATGTAAAGTGTTCTTCATTGGGCGACCATCTGTAATTTATAGGCAAATTCGAATTCAACTCAGACCATTCCCCCCATAATCTTCTCATAAATGCTAGATTGGCAGTGTATTTTTAAAGCTCTCGCTCTTACTTTCATCCTTAAATTCCCCCCCCCACACCCCCTACTCCTCTTAGCTATTTTCTCATTGTCAAATCATGAACAATGACTGTAACAGTCACTTTCTGGCTGCCTGCATAGTCTCTCCTTCCATAGCATAGCTCCCATCGCGCTTCTGTTGATGCTATGACATTCTTCCATCGTGCGTGGTCTGCCAGTTGTGCAGCTCTAGAACCCAGGCAGTGTAGCTTATAGTTCCGCGACTCCTTTCAGCTACGTGGAGCACTAAGACTGTGTTTCCATCATATAGTCATCTGGATGGATCCCCAGTGTATGGCCTCAATCAATTTCCATTTACCTTTACGGGAAATGGATCTCCATTCAATTTCACTAGTTGAACTGCTCCAACATTGGTAATCTCTTAGATGACATATGGCCCCAGTCAATGCATCTGAAATTTTCCTAGAAATTTATTAAACTTGTTTTCATATAATAAAACCAAATCATTTACCTTGAAGGTGCATAGTTTGATGTTTCGATCGTGCCATGCCTTTCCGCCCTCCTTTTGAACTTGCTGATGGAATCTAGCAAAACATCTCTCTTCTTCAAGCTCTATCAGTTGCACGAGCTTGTCTTCCAAGGTTCTGCGATCTGCCATTCCTTTTAAGACCATTATGCGTAGGATAGGTACAATATACTCCATTGACATCACAACTTCTATGCGATAAACTAGGCTAAAGGGTGTCTGTCCAGTCAGTTTATTATAAGTAGTTCGGTAAGCCCATAGCATCGTGGGTACGCACATGTCCCAATCATTCGTTTGTGCATTAAAAACCTTCATCAACATGTTCTCCAATACCTTATTAATTGCTTCGATTATCCCATTAGCTTGCGGGTGATATGGCGTGATTTTGTGATGATAAACTTGGAATTCCTCAGTGCGCACACTCATTGTTTCATTAAGGAAATGTGTACCACCATTTCTCATCAAAATCTTTGGGAAACCAAACCTAGTCAGCACATATTCAAAGAGGAATATCGCTGTTGTTTCCCCTGTACAATCCTTTAGAGGTTGCGCCTCCACCCATCTGGTCAAATACTTCGTCGTGGTGATGATATACCGCACACCCATCTTCTTTTCTAGAGGCTGAGTCGGGCCTACAAAATCAATTTCCCATTTCTCGAATGGCTGTAACGACACTTGTGGATTCAAAGGCAACTCATCCCTCTGCGATGGTCTGCCTGTCCTCTGACATGCATAACATGCCTTACAATAAGCCTTGGAATCCTTATGTAGCGTCGGCCACCACAACCCAGCGCATAAAATATTTTGCATTGTTGTTGTTCCTGCATAGTGTCCTCCTGCAGCTCCTCCATGAGCTTCAATGAGGATGTTGTTCTGTTCAAACTCAGGCACATAACGTCACAAAATTTCATCCAAGCCCATTTTATATAAATGTCTTACAATGACAAAAACGTCTATCGCGTGCACCACTAACTCCTTTTTTTGACTAGTATACCCTTCTCGAGCCATTCCCATCGTAAGGAAGTGTATTATATCTGCAAAGTGATTGTTAGCTATGGGCACCGCAAAGAACTGCAGATCAAGCAGTCCTTCCTCCAAATTAGTAGGCTCCTCTCCTACTTCAATGTGCAACAGACGATCTAGTCCTGCATTCAGTCGTCTTAGCCTCACAATGACTTCGAAATCTTATTACTAAAGAAACGACAGTCATTTGCATATCTTCCCTCCCCCCCCACCAACACAAGCTTGCTAACTAGGTACTTCAATGCAAAATGGTCTGTATACATCATAAAGTGTCCGCCTAGCAAGTAGTGTCTGAACTTCTAGAGTGCGTACACCATATCCAAACCTTGCACTCTGTCATTGAATAGTTCTTCTCAGCTTTAGACAAATTCTGACCTACAAATGCTATAGGGTGATCCAACTCTCCCTCACTGGCCTGTGTCAGTACTGCTCCGAGTGCAATACATGATGTGTCCGCATGCACATGAAATCCCTTCTTCTAATCCAGGAAGACTAGGATTGGTACGGTGTCCATCTTTTCCTTTAACACATCTAGGCTCCACTAACATTCTTCATTCCAATAGAATGTAGCATCCTTCTTTAGTAGCTTCTCCATCAGTGCGGTAATCTGGGCATAACTCTTGATGAACTTTCTATAGTAACCCGTATTCCCCAACGTTGCACGTTGTTGTTTCACACTTCTTGGTGCCTCCAAATTAATTATAATTGAAATCTTAGCCAGGCCGACTGTTAATCCTTATTTGCATACCGCATGGCCGAGCAAGATTCTGAAAGCAACAGAGAACAAAAATTTCTTCAAATTGAGTGCAATCTGATACCTACGACATGTATCCAACATCAAGCGTAGGCTAGCTACATGGCACTTCACCAGCCCAAACACCGTCCAATCATCAAAGTATACCTCCATAAACTTGTGAATGAAGTCCTTGAATGCTGCGATGACCACGCCTGAAAAGATCATCAGTGTGTTCTTCAGCCCAAAAGGCATTACACTATACTAAAAGCATCCCCACTCAATTGCGAAGGTCATCTTACTTCTACCCTTTGCCATGATGTTGATCTAATGGTACCCCGAGAACCCATCAATGAACGAATATGATCCTTGTCCGCCTGCATTATCCAACACTTCACCAGTGAATGGAGTCGGAAAAGGATCATGCACGCAAGTGTCATTCAACTTCCTGAGATCTACGCATATCCTTATTTCATCCTTCTACTTCTTTTCCTAAACTACTGTTGCGCTCACCCAATCAGATTCTTCTACTAGTTCAATAATATACCCACTGCAAACATTTTATCCAACTCTAAGTGGACCTTTTCTTTATACATTTGATTGACGCGGTAAGGCATTTGCTTTATCATCTTCGCGTCTAGTTTCAACGTAATTTTCATAACTCCCAGGTCCCTTATTATCCCTTTTAAATTTGAGAACTTCATAGGGAACAAGTCCTGGCATTCGCAGAGCAACTCAGCGACCTTATCCACCATAGCATCATCCCCATAGTCCCTTATCTTTGCAAAATTTGGCTTCGACTCTGTCCCATTGTTCACTTGTCTCGTTTTCAGCGGTGCAGTGATATCTGGATTTTCTATCTGCGGCCCCTCAACTTCGTGGTGTCCTTCTATTTCTGGCATATTAATGTTCCTCGGGTCCTTGTCTTCCTCTTTAGCGGTCACATTGTAGCACTCCAGCATGTGGTGCCGCTCGATGGTCAAATCTGGTTGAATCAAATCCAAGGGGTCCTGCGTTATTTTCAATATCGTTGCTTTGACCTCCTACAATGCTTCATCAATGCATTCAAATCCATCTTCAAAGCTAAAGGTCACCAAGAATCCTTGTCTCAAAATATCCCATTCATCTGTGCCATGGCAAAGCTCTCTCTCCAAGTACCAATTCATAGGTATTACATCCAAGGTATGACAGAACAGATGCACCCACTCAGGTTGCAATTCTGCTCCATAAGTATCGGTCAGTTTGGCTAAGTGATCATGAGGATCACTCCTTCCACGTATTTCTCTATCAATCGTACCTTTGGGCGACCAAACCACACCCTCATCATTCTTCTTTATTCATGCCATCCATCAAAGTTGCCTTTATGTGTACCCCACCATCTTACAGGCATATGACGGAGTGCCAAGTCCAAGGCTTGAAAGTGTTGCTTCTCTGGCACTTCCCTCTGAAATGCATCCAAAAATTTATCAACATCTGTTAAACCATCATAATAAGGAAGACTTCTTACCTCAAACGATACATAGCACTGTGATTTGGTCATCATGTTACATCGTAGCGTAGACACTTCGTGCAATCTATTCTGCCAATGTTCCAATTCCTCGTCGGAATCTGATGTGCAAGACCTTTCGCAGTCCCATGCAATACATCCATTAGCTGTCAGATTCACCCAATCTTGATCTCGCGTCATTATATTATAGATTTGGTCCAAATCATCATCACTTTCGTAATCACAGACTGTTTCAATGTAGCACAGTCCTTCTGCAGGGTCTAACTGTACTACTATGCTGAGCGATTTTCTTTCAAATGACATCATCTGCTTCTTCAAATTGATCACCCCATTCATGTCGATATCCTAGTCGATCCCAAGGAGCACGGGGTAGGGATTCATGTCATCCAAAATCTCTATCACTTCAAAATTAGCGAACACGCTCACGCCTTCGATATCGACTCTCACTCCCTATAATCTTCCCAGGGGGATAATATTTTGTTGATTTGCCATTCTCAATTGAATAGGATACCAATATAGCACAGGTCTCCCCATTGTCTCCCATTTCTGTCTTTAGGAAAAACATTCACGTCGGGCCCTAGATCCAGAATAACTTGGTCCATTTCATATTCTCCTATTTGCTCTGAGTCTGATCTCCCGCCCTGTTCTTGCCTTATGGTTACCAATTTTCCTAACGATGTGTGGTCTATGAGGAGTATTACCAGTACATTTATTGATCAATTGTTGTAATCCCTTGACGGCCTTACTATCTTGAAGAAGCTTAATACAGTTATCCAAAAATGTAGTAAGCATGGATGGGTCGATTTCTTCAAACTGCTTATCTTGGCTTCCTGAGGTAGAAGCCAAGATAAGTCGATTTCTTCAGACTGCTTATCAAGCCCGACCTCTTTTTCTTGAGCTTTGTGGACTCATTCACCTTCTTCAAGCTTCTTTACCTTGTCTTCGCTAATCGTCATTCCACTTTGCAACACGATGTTCACATTAGGATCATTTTTGCGGGGTTCAGCACTCATTATCTGCAAATTCTAGGTAGGCTGTTGAGGCTGCGCCCCTTTTTCACGCATCTTAGCTAGTAATACAGGGCTATCTTCTACCGTGTGGTCAAACCGAGTGCAGTATCTACATGACAAGTACGTCAGGTTCGTGCATTCTCGTTCATAGTGTCTTGGTCCCCGACAATTGTAGCAAATCACTTGTCCTCAACCTCTACCAGGTCCTCCTCCACCTCGGCCTCACCCATGCCCCTGAAATCCTGCTTGCATTCCCCTAGGGCCTTGATCTGGAGGCCAAGTTTCTGCCTGCACTCTATATGTGTGTGTTCTATCCATCATTAGTTCATAGCTATGACAATTATGCTTCTCATGACCCACCAATTGACAGAAGTTGTAGAAGAGTTGTTGTGGTGTCTGTACAAATTTCTACACCATGTGACAATTGTCTGTCATATGTTTTCCAGGTACCTAACAGATAACACACCATAGCCTGGGTCTTGTACTTGGCCCTTCTTGATTTTCCGGCCTTAGAGGCATCGACCCTCCTGCTTCAACATAATTTGTGAAGACTGGGTAGTGATCTTTGTCATGCCCCTGACTTTTGCATTTTAGTCACCAAACATCTTCGCGCACCTTTGGCCACACTGCTCTATCCTTCTTTAGACTTTGAAACTCTAGGCAAAGGTTCTCCAACTACACGTGAATCTGCTGAAATCCCAAGTTAGCATATTGCATCAGTGTCTCATGCAATCTCATCGCAATATCTAGGGCTACGACCTAAGTCCCAATCTTTTGCTGTGATAAAGTAACCCTCAGATGAGGCAAGAGCGAAGCCATAAACCATTCGTGGTGTTACCCATCTGCAAGATTCATCTTAGCTTTACGGATTGTGCACTTCAATTTCTAATCCATATCCCAGGGCGTCTTGCCATGCTTCGTCATGGTCTCCTTGAATCCCATAATTGATTGTGCTTTAGACTTAGGCCTATTGAATTCCTTATTCATTGCGGTCTCAATATCTGCTAATGAATCCATTGGGTTATCAGTGCAGTACTTAATGTACCATGTTAGTGCGCATTCCTGTAATGCAGTGACCAATATTGCTTTCTTCATCTGATCATCCATTGTACCCCGAGCTTCGCATACAGCCTTCGTGACGAACCAAAACTGGTCCAGGTCCTCATTTCCTGAACCTTTGAAAACATGCAACTTTACTGCATTTGCCATATTGAATGGTGGCAGAGGTGCTGGAGGTGTGGGCTAATGTGTATGCTGTGGAGGTAAATGTGGGGGTGGCGTGGGTGGATGAGGTATTCCTGGGAACCCTCGTCTTATTAACTAAACAATGCTTTGTGGTGAAACCTATGTTGTTCCCTCATCGTCACTTAGAGGAGGTTCAATCAGAGGGTTATATTCAGGGCTTGCAACCCCTCTATCCCTGAAGAGCTTTCCACTTTGCATAGCTCCAAACATCAAGGTAACTGCATAACCTACTTTTCACACAAGAGCATCTTAATCCAAGTATTTAAAGACCTTGAATACTTACCTCCCGGTCCCTTGAAGAAGCGGGGCTTTATTTCATTGTAACTGACCGAAGTATCAATCACGAACTTTGTCACAAATCCTCCTATGATACGATCAAGCCAATGATTGATAACACGTGCGATCTTATCTTTAGAGGCTTCCAATCTCCACACTAACTTTGGATTCCACACTATTGGACCATCAAGCCTCCACCTTCCTTGGCCATCTGCCAATTTAGTGATCCACTCGTATAATTCAACTGGGGAGGAACATAAGAAGATTCTGTGTATCTCTGTGTACAGGTATCTATCCAACCACTTTTTTTTCATCAATCATGGATTTATGTTTTCTTGCACCGCGAATTCGTGGATATTTCTACCCAACCAATCCTCAATTTCTTTCTTAGTGGGATTCCACTGATGCGACATTACACATCTCTTTATGCAGATCTAGGTCCCAAAAATAGAACCATTTGTTGGCTTAGTGGGCCTTAACCCAGGTTCAACGTTAATTTAGCCAAACAAATTCATACATTATTGGCCCTTTCAGCATCAGTCAGTGGATTGTGGACTGAAGTCTCACCTAGAGAAGTATTGGGGGGTGTTGGTACTAGGTTTCCACACCCAGAGATGGTAGTGATGTCATTTTATGCCCTAACTTTGCCTGACACAGATCAATAAGCCTTTTAGGGCTTATTGGTATAATTCTCTTAATCTGCTTCTAAACCTTCGCGAAGGTCCACGATTATTGTTCGCAGACCCTAACCAGGTGAATCAACCACTTACGCACTTCTGTAATTAATCTTACTTCCATATTTACCTAGATCAACTTCAGTGTCTGATAACTTCATCACACATTAATTTGTTCTTCGCGTAAATAGATATTATCACTTGTGTTTAGATAACAATGCAAAACATATAGATTCGCACATCAATATAGCATTAAATCATGAAAACATTATTCAACATAACATAACCGCATTTATTCATAAGAGAAGTAAATAGATCAAACACAAATATTTCTCCAGTAATCTTCTTTATTAGTACTTAAGATCTTCTTATAGACTCTAAGTACCCTGCACACTCAGCTGCAGGGGTTTGCACACTTAGCTGCAGACTTCTACCCTAGGCCTTTGCGCACACAGTTGTAGAGCCTTTTTTCTATTCTAAGACTCTTCGCTCTTTTCACTAATGACCCATTACCTTCATCTTCATCCAACCTCAACTACCTTAGAATCTTCAAGGACTCTCCTTTTTCATCTAAATCCGACACAACTTACATAAAAGAGGGGCGGAAACCCTTTATGACACTTTACATCTACGCACTCAGCGACCACAACTTGTGGAGACTTTGCATTTTATTTACAAAAACTTGGGCTTTCTACCCCAAAACTTGGGCTTTTAACCCCAAAATTGACCCTAGGGGACCCTGTCCCAACAATAACCCCAAAGGAGAATGAATTCAACTCTCAAGGATATAGTAAAAGAAGAGTTGCATAAGCAGCTAAATGTAGGATTCATTTACCCTATCTCGTACAGTGAGTGGGTGTCTCCTCTGGTGCTTGTTCCAAAGAAAAATGTAAAGTGGAGGTTTTGTTTTCATTACCCAAAGCTAAACAAAGCCACAAAGAAGGACCATTTTCCTCTACCTTCCATTGATTAAGTGCTAGATGGTCTGGCAGTAAAGAAGTTCTTCTCTTTCTTGGATCCATTTAGTTGGTACAATCAAATCCAGATCAGCTTAGAGGACTAGAATAAAACCACCTTCACCTATCCTTGGGGTGCTTTCCCTTATAGGGTCCTTCCTTTAGGTCTATGTAATGCCCCAACCACGTTCCAGAGAGTAGTCTTGAGTGTCTTTGTAGAGCTAGTCCATGATGCAACAAAAATTTAAATAGATGACTTCACACCCTATGGGTGTGACTTCCAATAGGCTCTCTGTAACCTAGGCAAGGTGCTAAACAAATGCATTGAAATGAACTTATCCCTTAGTCCAAAAAACTGTGAGTTCTTGATGACTGTAGGGACTGTCCTAGGTCCCTCAATATCCTAGGAAGGACTACAAGTAGACCCAAATAAGATAGCCATCATAAAAAGGGTCCTAACTCCACAGAAACAGAGGGATGTTAAAATATTTTTAGGTTTAGCCGGATATTATAGGATATTTATAAAAGATTTCAGCAAGTTAGCTTATCCCTTATTTGGGTTATTGGCCAAAGATTCCAAATTGTTATGGTCAGAAAGCTACCAAGAAGCCTTGGACACCCTAAAGGACAAGTTGACTACTACACCTATTCTCCGAGGCCCAAATTGGGCTCTTCCTTTTCATATTCATGCTGATGCCTCTCACAAAGCTATAGGAGCAGCTCTACGCCAGATATATGATAAGCTTCCTTATACCATCTACTTCATCAGTAAGAATCTGTTGAAACCCGAGCTAAACTACATAATAACTGAAAAAGAGCTCCTAGTTGTTGTGCATTCATTGAATAAATTTTGACATTACATTACTGTCTACCAGAGATTTTTACATACCAACCATGTTGCAATTAAATACTTGATGAATAAACCTGATGAAAATGCTCAGATTATTAGATGGTTACTTTTATTGCAACAATTTGATTTAATTATTACTGATAAGCCTGACAAGGAGATTGTAGTTGCATATTTTTTATCTAGATTGACTTTGCTTGTAGGGGAGGAAGGAATGGTTGATGACTAGCTACCAGATGAACATTTATTCTCCATTTCAGTTCTCTCTTCATGGTTTGATGAAATAACAAACTACTTGGTATTTTCACAGTTCCCTCCAAATTTGTACACCAAGGAAAAGAGAAGAATCATAAGACAAAGTGCCATGTTCACTTGGATTGGGTGCAATCTCTTCAAGCTAGGTTCGGATCAACTTTTGATAAGATGTGTTAGGGAGGAGGAAGTCTTCGACATCCTTCTAGTCTATCTTGATGGGCCTTGTGGAGGTCACTTTTTAGCCAAAAGAACAATATTCAAGGTACTACAAGTGGGTTATTACTAGCCCACTATTCACCAAGATGTAAGGAGATATACCAGCCAGTGTGATCAGTGCCAAAATATGGGGAAACCTACCCCAAGGGATGAGACGCCTATACAACCTCAAGTGACTTTCGAGCCATTTGACAAGTGGGGCATGGATTTGATCAAGCCCACTGTCCCTCCATCCAGATAAAAAGCAATACATCATTGTGTGCACTAACTACTTAACAGAATGGGCTAAAGCCAAAGCCATCAAAGTAGAAACATAAGAAAAAATGGTTGAATTGTTAAAGGTGAATGTGTTTTATAAGTTTGGGTACCCTAGAGAGTTGGTCACTGATCAAGTCAGTCAATTTACATGTCATGTGATTGAAAATCTATTAAGCTAGCACAAGATCAAGCACAAAAAATCCACCCCTTACCACCCACAAGCTAATGGGTAAGTGGAAGTAACCAACCGAGCATTGGAAGGAATTATGATCAAGGTGATTAGCAGTAACAGAAAATATTGGGAAAACAGATTAGTTGAGGCCACCGAGGCCAACAAAACCACCTGAAAGACCACCACTTGCTTCACTCCTTATGAGATGGCTTATGCAAAGAAAGCCATGTTGTCCATTGAATTTGAATACAACACCTTGAGGATGGCAGCACAACTGGATCTAGATATCACAAGGGTACAACAGGAAATAATACTCCAGTTGAATGGATTAGATGAATTTAGGATGCAGGCCCTCTTGCACACAGAAATGACTCAAGTAGAAAGGAAAATATGTCATGACAAGAGTATAAAAGACAAACAATTTCAAGAAGGCGATTGGGCCTTCCTGTATGGTTCCCGGTATAAAGATTCCAAAGACAAGTTAAGGACTAGATGGTTAGAGCCTTATGTAATATAAAAGTGTCATGATAATGGTGTTGTTCAAATAAGAACCATTGATGCAGAGGCTTCCTCAACCAAACTTCTTTGTAGTTGTCCATGCTAGCGGCAATGTATTTCTCCTCAGCGATACTCAATTCTACAGACTTCTACTTCTTTCTCATCCAAGATATCATGCAAAATCCAAGACTAAAACAACATCCAAATGTACTCTTCCTATTGAAAATGTTTCTTGCCCAGTCAACATTGGTATATCCATGTAGTTAAACATCTTCGGAAAAATATCTCAGACCAAGAGTGATCATCCCATGCAAATATCTCAAAATGTGTTTGGCAGTCATCCAATGCACATGGAGAGGCTCGATCATGAATTGATTCAATGTGTTCACATCATAACATTTGTGTGGACAAGTGCTCACTACGAACATCGAACCCTCAATCAATTATCTATACTCAAACAGATTCACTAAATTGGGTCCTATAACTTCTCCATACAATTTCTTGAAATTCATTTCCATCGGTGTGTGAAAGGACTTTCATTCTATCATTCCAAATCTCTCCAACAACTTCACGACATATTTTCCTTGTAAAAGGAAGGATTCATTGGGCATTTGCCACATCTCAAAGCCTAGAAATTAATGCATGAGTCCAAGATCCTTCATTTCGAATTCAGAGGCTAACTCCCTCTTACACTCAATCATCAGCGGTTCACTACCTGTCAAGAATAGATCGTCAACATATAAAACCAAAATCAACAACATACCTTAGGCTACCTTGAAGTAAAGGTTGGGATCAACATTGCTTCCTGTGAACCCCAACTTCACCAAATAACTATTTATGCAAGAATACCATGCTCTGGGGGCTTTCTTCAAACTATATAATGCCTTATTTAACTTGAAAACATGTGTCTTTTGATCCTATACTTCAAATCCCTATGGCTTATCAACGTACACATCTTCCTCTAACATGCCGTGGAGGAATGTTGTCTTCACGTCAATTTGATGTAGGGTCTATTGCACATTTGTCAAAGTTCCAAGGAAGCGGACATACCAATTTTTTCAACATGATCATATCATCTATCAACATTTTATGTGTCATTATAAACCCATTCTGCAAGTCATGTAATGTAAATTATGCTAGTAAGACCATGAATTTATGTAACAACATATGTAATCCTATTAGTTTGGCGAAAATTTCATCTTAGGACGTTTTTCATCTCACTGACTCATTTGTGTTTCTAAACACAGATGGTCAGCATATTTTTTTCTTCAAACCACACCCTAAACCTAGGGTGAATTTGTCTTCAGAGTCATATGCAAGTCCTAGTATTCTAGTGGAGTATTATGTAAAAGTGATTTCAGAATAATTTAAGCTAATTGGCTAAATTATTTTATTGCAAATTACTTGTTCTACTAGATCATACTATATTGCAGAATTGGGTATATAATTTGAGGGTCTAATCCGAACGAGTATTTCCCCTTTGAGAGTTGAAATTGTAAATCCTATGTAAAAATATTTTAATACATGGTCCCTCACAATGTTACTTGGGAGCGGGAGCGAAAGCGGGGAGCGGGAGCGACATTTTCAGAAGCTCCCGGTTTGGGAGCGAATCCAGGAGCGTTTTTTATATAATATATATATTTTTTATATTTTGATACATATATGTCAAAAAAACATGTAGAATAATGAATTAGATATAAAAAAACAAAAAAAACATAGATTGAACCATATAACAACAAATCATCTAGAAGTTATAATCTTCATCAACCACGTCCACAAGTTAGTAACATAGTAACATACAACATATTGAGTCTCATGATTCATCAATCTTAAAGTTTCAAGCTTTCAAAATTCAATATATAGCATTTATCATCATTGATCATCAAAGTTGTACTTGTAAGCTAAGTGTAACCATTACAACAAATAATATCTAACATGAAATGAAATGAAACAACTTTCAACTTTCATAAAGCATCATATTCATAATTCATTACTAATGAGTTATAATTGCCAACTTCAAACTTGAATTGCCATATATTGTTTAAAAAAAGATCATAATAAATATGAAAGAGTCAATAGTTATAAAAGCTACTAGAAACTAGAAAAGAGAAGTAAATCTATTATCTATCTCTTATGCTTGGGCCTCTTGCCACCACGAGAAATGTCTAATTTTTTAGTCTTGTTGGAAAATTAGGATCTTTGTCATTAATATCACCCTCTAAGAATTAATATCCAAAGGTATCTTTGTCATTACCTCGGTATCCGTATACGGATCTTTGTCATTAATATCACCCTCTAAGCATTAACATAAGATAGAAAAAGCATAGCATGTCAAGTCAAGATTCTGTTTGAGTGATGCATACATTTTTAGGAGGGTCATGATAGAGGAGTTCCACAACCAATGTCACTAACATCAAGGTACATAGAGGGATTGGTGCTCTTGATTAAATACGAGTTCTATACCCTAACACATGACAAAATTCAATGGAAATATTGCAATCCCCCAATCCTGAAATCCTGAAAAACTGATAAGTCTACTAGATTTTGAATGAAATCTAAAATTCTACTTTCTCCATATGAAATCCAATGAGGCCGAAACCACTCTCAAGCATCCTAAGTCATTTCATGGTAATGTTAAAAATTTAAGTAAAAGGATGAAAATTTAAGTGACATTTTCCTTAATCTTCATTTTCATAATTTTACTTTAAGAATTTAACATTACCATGAATAGCATATCAATACTAGGGCCTAAACTTGATCATTACGCTGCCCAACTCAAAACTTATTTGTTTCTTTAAAAAAAAATGCATTTCGAACGTTACTACAAAAAAAAAAAATTGCAAAAAAGGCAAAACACTCCCGAAAAGGCAGGGAGCGAAATTTTTTTTAGGGAGTGCTCCCGACCCGCTCCTGCCTGGAGCGCGGATTGGGATTGGGATCGAAGGGGGTGGGAGAGCTCCCCCACAACATACATCTCTTAAATTTAGACACCATGGTTAAAATATTAGAGAGTGGAAAAAATAATTATTCCCTTCAAGTGTCAATTAATTAAATTTTATGGAAAAAATCAGTTAAAATCCTAAGCCAAAATTTTAATTAATTAGAGTCAGAATTAAATTCATAGAGAAATTAAATTCTCAAGTGGAAAAATTTGTAGGTCTTAAAAGAATTAATTTTTGCAGGTCCTCCACCAAGCGAATATTGGATATTTAAAAAAAAATTGGACCCTTGGACCTTGGTGGTTAAGTCAAAGTTAAATTTTTGAGGAAATTTGATAAATTACAAAATTCCTCAAAAATAATAATTTAACAGCTTAGATTAAAAGATGATCAAGTAATTCTCAATTACCATGATTATTTTAACAATGATCAAGCAAACTAGCTATTATTTTTCCACTTGGAGGATTTATCTATAAACTATAGTCATTTGAGTCTCTAGCCATCTGATTTCTGGTTAAGAAATTGTTGTTAAAGCATTGATGTAACATTGTTGTTCCATTGGTAACTTTTATTTCTATCATAATACATACTTTCAGGTGTAGTTCAAGGTGTTCAATGTTCGTTGATTTGTGGTATGCGTTGGCTACAAGTTCCTATGTTGTGCTGGTAAATGATAAAATTTGTTTTTCATTAGATAGGGATAAAGTCATTCTACTAATAGTTTTGGGCTAATCTTAGATTATTTGATTCACCATATGATTAACATATTTTCTTGAAATATATACATAGTGTTTGCAGGTACCTCAATCCTTGGTTTCCAAGTTCACAAACTATGGGCATCAACTGACTTTGATTGGATCCCAAATAACTATATGGTCGATTTAATCATTGCTAAGGTTATAGTGTGCATTGGGTTTGTAAAGTATTTTTATCCATTTATCAAAGAAAAAATTCCATAAATTTTTTCTCTAATTTTAGTTTAAAACCCTTGTATATTTGTAAATTATTTTTGTTAATTGGGGTTTTAAGGCTTTGATATTTTTGATATATTTGGGGTTTTGGGTATTTTATCTCCATTTTTTAGAGGTGAAATCAAGAGAAGAGGCTGGAATAGAGCTAGATCTAGGCCCTTAAGGGTAAGATCTAGTCTCTAGAATTTTTACAAGGCCAACCATTGGAAAATTCGCAATAAATTGAAGATTTGAAAGGCAAAAAGAATTCTGAAGCTAGGGTTTTGAGTTTTAGCCCTCTCAGGCCCAAATTTGGCCTCTCTAAGGCCAACTTCCTCGAACCCCCCCCACGTTAGCCCTAGGACCCCCTATGTCACCTTGGTGAGGCCCCTTGAGGCTTGCGTAAGCCCCGAAGGGCATGCGTCAGCCTCTAATGGCTAGTGTTAGCCCTTTTCAACATTTTGAAGGCTGGTCATAACCCTTATGGGCCTCGACCACCCTTTTCAGCCTCCTTGCCTAGGTCATGGCCCTTGGGGAGGCCATGATAGCCCTAAAGGGCTCCTAAACCTATCTTCATCCCTAGGAGGGATTCCTTCTCCCTACATCAAGCCTCCTAGGGAATTTTTTACCTCTTATGCCCTACTCTTCCATAGTCGTTGAATTTCTCAGCGTTTTCTTGGCCTCCTTCCTCCTCCTTTTCTCGTCATCTTTGGCCTTTGCCTAGCCCTAGTTGCCCTAAATCCATCTCTGAATTTTCTGGACTGAATATTTGTTGGTTTTGCACATTTTTTCCCTCTAGAAGTTTGATTTTCAGGTGGCAAGCTCATCCTAAAGTTTCAAAAAATTTGGACCTAGTGATCTTCAAGGCCTTGGGCCTAGTATTTGCTCTCTAAGCCCTAGTTTCTCACTAGTTTGTTATTGCTATAATTTTTATTTTATAACAGTGATACATAGGCATTAAGATCACGTCAAGTTGGTCAAAACACTCTTAAATTGAAAAAACTAAAATTTCCTAAAAGTTGGCCGCTTGGGCATTGTTTATCTAGCCTAGATCTGATTTTTTGCTTGCTAGAATTTTACTACATAACTAAATATATTAGATCTGAAATTTTCTAAATAACTCACTTAAAAGACTTTAAAAACTCAATTTTTTCATTTTTTGGAAATTTCTCCAAGTTTTGGGATAAATTTAGCTCTTGTTGTGGCATAACTAACTCGTTGATTTTCTGATCTAATCACTACTGTAACAAATTTTTCAGATCTGATGTTTTCCGAATATCACACCTAAAGGTCCTAAAAAATCAAAGTTTTCAGTTTGGAAAGATAATTTTAAGTACCATCCACACACTTTCGTACTGATGTAATCAATGAATTAGATCTAAAAATTTTCTAAATATTACATTTAAAAGCGAGCTAAACTCATTAGCTAATCATTGGAGATTTTTTTTTGTTTCACATGCTTGGTAAATTTCATGATTTGAAGTGATTTTCTTACTGTTGTCATGAGACTAATAAGTGTTGAAATTTATGAAGTGTTACTGCCGATTTGGGATATTTGAGATCTAACGTTGGATTTTCTTATCGTAAGTTATAAGAATTTTCATTTTTTTTCACTTACATCACTCACACTTAAACTCTGAATTTATGATCTTGTTGATAGTATAAGTTGCTTTGGCATTTGAAATCTAATTGGGATTAGCATAAGAACATCTTGAATAATTGTTATTAAAATCTTGTGGATAGGTGCTCTGAGTTATTTTACTTATATCGTTGGTTGAAGTATCTTGTTGATTCATTTCTTATTAGCACTTGTATTGTTAAGCACTTGTCTTGTTTTAAGATTGTCTTATAATTGTTGTTAAGTACTATTGTCATAAAGAGTAATCATAATTCAAGTACTTAAACACTTAAAAAATCTTAACTCGAGTAACTTCACTCATAATCATTGCGTAAGAATTCTATTCTTAGATTTGCACTTAATTAGTTACCTTCAATCATAACCTTTCTTGCTAGAATCCTAGGACAACCCTCTCATCTAGCTATAGGGATTCAACCCTTCTAAGTGGTTGACACAATTACCTTGTAGTCATTAAAGCCACAATATTTGCAGCGCCGAAGACAAGCGTGGTTGGAACACATGTATTATTAATCAGGACACTGCCTCCTTCCTGTTGGCTTCAATCTCACAACCTACTTGTAAGACTGTTTCTCAAAATAATTAAGGAAAAGGTTCAACTTAGATTAGGCATTTAATCTAAAATTAACCAAGATCCTTTCACCACACCTAGTTCTTAGGAGTTTCATCTTCATATAGGTTTGTCCATCATATAAGCGGCATTTGTTCATCTATTTACATTGATATAATTTCAAATAAGAAAAATGTTTTGACTCCATCAAACATTGGTCTCAAAATTAAATCTAATCAATTTCTTAATCTTTCTAAATTCTACCAAGTAGATAGGCCACTCAACAATGTCTCCCGAAAATGTTGGCTCCTAACATGTATTCCTCCACCTCATTTCCATGGGGGCTACCCCTAATAGCCTATTGTTGGGAGAAAACTAGAACATAGTTTGTTGGGATCAGAGTGACAACACCCACCCTAAGTAATTTTCACAGTACCTATACAATCTGAGCAACAACAGGGTCCATCCTTGTCTTTTGGCAAGACCGACTACCAAACGAATGGTTATATATTGAGCCACAGGTGCAAATATGTCGTCATAATATTCCACCTCTTTCTGGGAGAATCCTCGGGCCACGAACCTTGCTTTCTATTTATCAATGCTACCATAAACTCCATGTTTAATATTGAATAGCCACTGGTGAGCTCTAGTATTGCAGCAATGATGCTACAACTTCCAGGACTCCCTACTTTACTTTTATCAACTTGGTAGTTCGTAACAAATGTGGAAGCGATGGTGTTGTATGCAAAAGTACTAACTCTTACTGCAGGCTGTCACTTGATCAACTGGCACAAGTTCGCTAGGAGCTTAAGCGAACTTCTATGAGTTATGAGAAGAAGCTTTTAGCTGTGATGAAAGAAAGCTAACTCAAAGGAGGCTATTCTGCTTGTAGAAAGAAGATGAAAACTAAAAGGAAACGCAAACCCTAGCAAACCCTAGTTTTACCCACTAACCCTACTTTTGAAAGAAAAAGAAAAAAAGCTACTGAAATGGATGCCATTGACTACTGAAAAAGAAAAATGTATGTGTTCAAGCTACTTCTGAAGGAAAATGTGCAAAAGTCAGCTTTTTGTACTTTTGAGCAATTTTATGCAGAATATTATGCTTGTGTTTTAACTATGTGTGATTGTGCAGAGATTTGGCAGCAAAGGGAGATGGAGTTTGGCTTTTGCAGATGATGAGGAAGGTGTGGAGGGGTCCTAAGAAGTCCCTAGTACCCTTCTAGAGATTTCCATTATGATCGGACTTCGAAAAATTGCTCGCATGAACTTCTACAGGAAGGCTGTAGGGGATCTACAAGAAATTCTACAAGAAGTTCTACAGGAGGAGGCTGAAAGTGGTTTTTGGAGGTTTGAAGAGGGAAAAATGGTGGGAAAAGGGGAATGGCGGTTGGATGAAGGTGTTGAAGGGTCTAGGACGATGTTGATGAAGATCAGGAATGACAGAGATGGTTGGATTTGCTTAAAGGGTAAGAAAGCTATTTTGTGAAAAATGCAGAAATTAGGACAGTTTGGCGAAATGTGGTGAATGAGTGAAGGAATCTACGAAAGATGAGCTGGTATAGGTTGTGCTATGGAGGGATGACAAGCTGGAATGCTTTTCAAGTGATCTGCACACCTACTTCCTAAAACTGACCCAAGCAAGAACTAAAAATAGAGTTTGTCTAATTTGACCTAACTTCAGACCTAAAAACAGAAAAGTGCTAGACAGAACTTTATGAACAGGAAACCATGTGAGAAATCCATGGTAAATGAACAAGAAATGGTCTAAGCATGTGAATCCAAGTAAATATCAGCTTCTCCAACTCAAAACATCACACTAGAGATTGCATGAAAGGCAAAAACGTGTTTTTGGTGGCAGCAACAGTGCCTCGTCCTCAATTCATGGTCCCAAGAAGGGAGAAAGGGGATCAAGGCCTGCTGGTAGCCCTTTTGGATCTTTCTCTGTTACTACAGAAAACTACTTAAACAACTTGAAGCAAGAACAACTAATTTAATCATCAAAAACATCCTAAGTAACAAAGCAATATTTAATCTAAACAACAGAAATGATTTCATGAATGCAAGAAAAAAACATATAAATACACAAAGGAGGTGCTGGGCACTTGGGTTGGGCCCAACCCCAAGAGCTACAACCCCCTTAGAAAGATCAATGCTGGTTCAAGGCTGAATTCATCTTCATTGATCAAAAAATAATAGTCACATCACAAAACTGTCTACAGAAAGAGCTCGAAAATGGGTTGAATACAGGGCTGTACTAAAGTGTGAAAATAGACTGTCCAATAGCTAACATATAACTAAAATCTGACTAAACTACTTACACCTAAGCCCTCCTATTTATACAACTAGGGATTCAACAGTCCTCCTAAAATTAAGGAACTCGGCTTCCTAGAACTGAAGATAACAGCGGTCCCACTTGACTTGCTCGGCTTCCCCTTAGAATTTTTGATGGAAAATTCAAGGTAAGGGGTTCATAAATGAAGGGGACACCCTCCTACAAATCCTCTCCCTTGTTTTTCCATGAATTTGGCTACCAAATGCTCATTAAGCCTTTGATTTTGTCTCAAAATTGACTAAAAATTTGCATAAAGCACACATTATACTTTTTGGCATAATGACTAACCCAATTCACTCTATTAGCATAAATATAATAAAAACCATGCAATAAACTAATGAGAATGGTGGATTAAGTCAAATTAAGAGGTAAAATGAGCCCATATAATTACCCATTTCAGGGGCTCTTCATCACCCCCTACTGAAGGTGTTGCTCATCCTCTGAGCAACTAATCTATCTCTTCATCTTTGATCGCCCTGGTGGCCTCCTTATCACCCCAAGCTTCTGATGTGGTATACTCATGTGTGCCATAAAATTATGCCTTCTTGTCCATGTCCTTCCACTGCTCCTCCTATTCTGCTTGTTTGAATTCTTGTGCTTTTCCTGGCCTTGAAATACATGTAGGCCTACTTTTTTCTCTTTCCTTTTAGCTTAATTAGTCTACTCAGGGCAGTGAGATCAACTGCTGCCTCTCTTTCCAGAGCCTCAGGGGATCCTTTTCTTGGTTTTGCCTTTGCTTCCTCCTTTTCTCCTCCTTCTATCTCTTTTTCTTTCTATGTTTGCTCTTTTCCTTCCTATTCTGCCTCTTCATCCTTTTCCTCTTCTATTTTAGTTTCTTCCTTATCCTTTTCTTGTCCTGCTAAGTCATCAGTTGCTTCATCTTCTCCCCCTTTCTGCTCTTCTTCCTCACTGTCAGAAAGATTGATATCATAGATGAGGGATTTTATGTCACCTTCTGCTATCATGTTTTTGAAGACTTCCCATGCTATAGGGATGGTGTATGTGTGTAGGGAATCTTCTACCAACAGTTTGATGATCCCATGGTGGGCCAGCTGGTTTGGAACCCCTGCATTTAACTTGGTGCCACATTCTATCAAAGATTGGAGGAGGAAATATGGGAGACTGAGATTTCGAGCTGCAAATAGGTCCATCCCATATCTCAATTCATGCAATAACCTGAGGTGATAACCATAAGCTATACTGAATCCACCTCCACAAGTGACATATTTCATGATCTGGTAGCTGACAGGCAAAAATTTCCAAAACCAGAATCAGAAGGACAGTTTAGGTTTTTTTTTTTTTTGAAACTAGAGAGGGAATTTTCCCATGTGCTTTCTCTTCACAACACTAATTTGCAATTTTCCCTTTCTTCAAATTGTTTTTATCCTGAATTTGCTTCTCAGTTTTTGGAGGAAAAAAAATCAATACTGTGACATAACAGAGAATATATAACACAATGTTTTTTCTTCAGAGAATAGACAGACTTGCAAATTTGTTTTTTTTTCACACAGGCTCGTTTCTATGGCTACATCCCCCCCCTTTTTCTTTTTACAAAAGAATGTGAGGAAGAAAAAGACAGATTTTGAATGCAAAGAAGAAAACTAAGAGACTGTGTAGAACTTAGAAAAATACAGGCAGACTTTTAAGCTTCACTTTCCTTTCTTTTTTCAACCCAACACTGTATTTTTAATCCACCACCTTATATAAATGTATCATATGTAGAGCGGTTTCTCAAGCCTACCTATTTTCAAGCTCAAATTTTGACAAAAATTTCGAATTTTCCCTCTCCAAAGCTGCTCTCTGGGCCTCCTGTAGACAGTGTTCCTGCTCCTGTAGAACACAGTAGTGCTCCTGTAGAACCTGATAAGCAAGAGGGTTTTGAAAAATCACATAGAACGACTAGTTTGCTGCTATGGAGGTGCTATAGAGCTTGCTGCAGCTGCGAGGACGATGTTGAAATGGAAACAAAGGTGGTGAGAGTATTTCAAAGAGGAGTTCTTAAGCTGTTTATGGAGACTTCCGGTGATGGAGGGTGAACTGGCCAAGTGTACGTTGGCCCCATGTAGACCGTTGGTCCCCACTGCAGTGCTATTATGAAACTTCATGTTTTCTGCCTGTTAATCACTTGACATCATTTGCGTTGGAGTTCAGAACATTTGCCACTACCTATTTTTTAAATTTCCCGTGAGTTGACTAGACACGTGTGCTGTATGATTTCCGGCTGAGCATTGTAGAACTGGACGAGGTGTTGTCTGAACTAAACGAGGGTGGCCAGTTAGCTGGCCACCAATCTCATTTAATTACAACCATCTCATTGTCCATGCAGTTTTTGAATTACATTCATGCAATAGAGGAACGGGTTTAGTCACTTACCTGGAAGTCGAATGCATTTGTTGTGAGGTGTTATGGGTTTTCCCTCTGCAACATGCCTTTGTTTCTGTGGATGCATGCTTGTCTAGTTGCTGATATGTGGTTGTGCTTTGTGCAGGTTCCTTTCTGGCTAGATTTGATCTTTAGGAGTTTGCTTCAACCTTCAGATTTGCACCCTCATGCTGCTGATGCTAGATTTTTGCAGGACAGTGATTTGTTTTGTCCATAACTCCCAATTGGTAGACTGGATTGAACTGAAATTTTCTGAGCATGTCTCCATTATCATTATGCACCACCCATAGCAAAATTGTGGTCAATGGATGCACATATTTCAAGAAAACGTGAAAATGGCCAAAGGTGACTGAGGTCAATTTCTTGGAAACCATGCACTGGAATTGGCTGAAATTGCTTGGGCAGGTTACTATCACCAATATACATCTCCCCATGAAACAAGTTTTTAAATGAATCAATGAATATGGAGAAAATGCAAAATTGGTTGAAGGTGATGGAGGATAATTTCTTGGAAACCGTGCACTGGAATTCATTGAAATTGCTTGGGCATGTTGCCATCATCCCTATACAACTCCACATGAAACAATTTTTTAGATGGATGTACGGTTTTCAAGTTAGGGAAAAAAACAAATTTCTTCTCCATGTATTTCTGTATCAGAGCATTCTGCAGTTTTTTGGACAGTAAGGAAAAATGAGCTTGGGCTATGATGCAGACTTGGCAATGATGGAAGAGAGGTTTGAAGATTGTAGGGGGATTTATAAACCCTTTATGAAGCTTCCTTGTTCCTCAAACTTCTTTTGAAGTCCATTTCTAGCTCTCTGTAATTTTTACAGCATCCTCCTGTAGAAAACACAGTTTTCAAAAAAGAAGCACAGTGAAGTGGAAAGGATGTCAAGAATGATGGAGAAGGGTGAGGGAAGGTAAGATAGGTGCTGTTATTCATTTTAGAGCTTTCTTGGCACCTGCTGCTGCTTCATGAAGTTCTCTCACAGACCTGCAATACAACTGGAAATTCATTTTTCTTTTTTCTTTCTCTTTTATTTTTTGAAAACAACTAAGGCGCTTCAAAGAGGTTTTCACCCTAATTGCCTCCCCTGGGCGCCTCCAAGGGAGGTTTTCACCCAGGGATCTTATTCTCTTTTTCTTTTCTCTTCTTTCCAAACCACTCACTGCCTCATGGAGGTTTTCAATCAATGATCCAATCTGAGGCGCCTCCGAGGAGGTTTTCACCTTAGATTTTTTTATTTTTCTCTTATGTTCATTTTTTCCTTTTTTTTCTATACCCTACCCTACTTGAAAATCAAAATCATTTTCAAGTATAAGAATACTTCCAATGGAGCCATGTGCACATCGCGATGAGAGACAAAATGATGTGGAGGCTTGAAATGCATGCTTTGACAGGTACCCGGATTTCAGAGACCAAATGATTTGACTTTGAAGGGATCAAGCATAGTTGAGGAAGAGAGTACTGTTGTAACTTAGTGAATGTCTGGAACCATATCTCAATATAGCTGTGATGTCGTTGGTCCTTTTGCTGATCTGTATCATTCTTCATGTCTTCTTCTATCATGACTTTCACATCTTCCTTTTTTTGCTAATTTTTCTCTTGAATACATAGAGGATTTGATGGTAACCATGAGGGAGCTTTCTCGATCTCTGATTTTGATATCTTCTCTTCATCAAGTGTAGCCCATGGTCCTTTGATCTTCTCTTTTGAATCCTCTTCTGCTGTATGTGGTCCTTCAATGCTATTAATATAATTTCTTTTTTGCAATACTCTTCCTGCGCTTTGGTGAATATCATTGAGCTCAAGAGGAGTTGTTTGGAAGTGTTGTACATCAACTTTGCAATTGGGTTGAGTAGGTGGTAGAGGCAAAGGAGCGCGATGAGAGTAGTATTGGGGCCTCCACCCCTGATAAGGTGCATTCCACTAAGGCTGTGGCTGAGCATAGGGGTGAAATAGATGAGTAGCTGGTTCAGCAAGATATTGAGGAGGATATGACCAAGGAGGGGGTGAGGACCAAGAAGGATGAGCAGGAGGACCCCAAGAAGGCATGGAAGTGGCTTGATAAGGGTTGTATAAGTTTGGGATGTCCATTGCATTCCCTGCTGGTAAGGTCTGGGTCCATGTGGCCTCTTTTGGTCCCTGAAATAGACTAGTTCAGTGGCTCCTTTTGCCCTCTGATATGCGGCTTTAATTCTGGGCAATGAAGGGCACTGATTTGTAGGATGGTCTTCTTCACAAACAAAACACACTTCTATGGAGTGCAATGGACATTCATTCCTAGGATGCTTTCTAGTGCACCTGGGACAAAATATGGCCAAAGCCCTCTCTGCTTCCTCTTGTCTTCTTTCGATATGCATGGCAACCATCTGCCTTATCTCGCTCTTGAACTCTTCCCACATGTTTCCAATTTCACCTTCAATGAATGAGTTGGAAGAAAAGGTAATGCTCCCAACATTTCTGTTTTTAGCCATGGGCTCCAGAGGAATGTTTTCTTCTTCTTCTTCCCCTATAGGTTCTTCAAATATGTCTAGCTGTTACCTAAGGGTGTTTCTTGATTGCAGCCACCGAAGAAGAGAGAACGTTGGCTGTGTGAAGTAGTGGAGGTGTTGTGCAAACATTTTTCTGAATTATCTCTACTCCTACGAGG
Source organism: Pinus taeda (assembly GCA_000404065.3). NCBI lineage: Eukaryota > Viridiplantae > Streptophyta > Pinopsida > Pinales > Pinaceae > Pinus > Pinus taeda. The sequence continues at coordinate 29,897 of APFE030261449.1, forward strand.
CATGAAAGGAAATCTCTCTTTTTTTTTCTGGGTAGAATTTTTGTTTCTTTTTTTTTTCTGCTTGTACCTGCAAAACTAGAATGGATTAAATAGCAAATTGCAACTAACTAAAGTCTATCTTGTTGAAATGAAAATGCAGAATTGAAATGAAAGCAGGGAAGGATTAATCTATTTTGCTGAAATGGAAATTGCAACATTGAAATGAAAGTGGGAAATGCCTAATTTACACTTGCTGAAATGAAATTGCAGGATTGAAATGAAAGCAAGAAATGTGTAAGTTACGCTTGCTGAAATGAAATTGCAGAATTGAAATGAAAACATGAAATGTCTAATTTACGCTTGCTGAAATGAAATTGCAGAATTGAAATGAAAGCAAGAAATAACTAATCTACACTTGCTGAATTGAAATTGCAGAATTGAAAGTGCAGAATTGAAATGAGACAACTACTGTACTCTTGCTGAAATAAACTACTTAGCAAAAGGTTGCAGTAGAAAATAGAAGAAAGTAGTAATCATAAAATACTCTGATGCTTCCCCAGAAACGGTGCCAAAAAATATGGTGAGCTCTAGTATTGCAGCAATAATGTTGCAACTCCTGGGACTCCCTACTTTACTTTTATCAACACAGTAGTTCGTAACAAACTTGGAAGCGACAGTGTTGTATGCACAAGTACTAGCTTTTACTGCAGGCTCTCACTTAATCAGCTGGCACAAGTTCGCTAGAAGCTTAAGCCAACTTCTATGAGTTCTCAGAAGAAGATTTTAGCTATGATGGAAGAAATCTAACTCAAAGGAGGCTATTCTACTTGCAAAAAGAAGATGAAAACTAAAAGGAAACGCAAACCCTAGCAAACCTTAGTTTTACCCACTAACCATACTTTTGTAAGAGAAAGAAAGGAAACTACTGAAATGGATTCCATTGACTATTGAAAAAGAAAAATGCACGTATTCAAGCTACTTCTGAAGGAAAATGTGGAAAAATCATATTTTTGTACTTTTGAGCAATTTTATGCAGAATTATTATGCTTGTGTTTCAACTATTTGTGATTGTGCAAAGGTTTGGCGGCAAAGGGAGATGGATTTTGGCTTTTGCAGATAATGAGGAAGGTGTGGAGGGGTCCTAAGAAGTCCCTAGTACCCTTCTGGAGATTTCCATTGCGACCAGACTTCGAAAAATCACTTGCATGAATTTCTATAGGAAGGTTATAGGGGATCTACAAGAAATTCTACAGGAAGTTCTACAGGAGGAGGTCGAAAGTGGTTTGAAGGAGGTTTAAAGGAGGAAAAACGATGGAAAAAGGGGAATTACAATTGCATGAAGGTGTTGAAGGTTCTAGGACTCTGTTAATGAAGATCAGGAATGACAGAGATGGTTGGATTTGTTCAAAAGGTAATAAAGAGATTTTGTGAAAAATGCAGAAATTAGGACAGTTTGGCGAAATCTGGTGAATGAGTGAAGGAATCTATGAAAGATGAGCTGGAACAGGTTGTGTTATGGAGGGATGAAAAGCTGGAATATTTTTCAAGTGAGTTGCACACCTACTTCCTAACACTAACCCAAGCAAGAACCGAAAAACAGAGTTTGTCTAATTTGACCTAAATTCTGACCTAAGAATAGAAAAGTGCTGGATAGAACTTTATGAACAAGAAACTATGTGAGAAAGCCATGGTAAATGAGCAAGAAATGGTCTAAGCATGTGAATCCAAGCAAATATCAGCTTCTCCAACTCAAAACATCACACTAGAGATTGCTTGAAAGGCAAGAACATGTTTTTGGTGGCAGCAGTAGTGCCTGGTCCTCAATTCATGATCCCAAGGAGAAAGAAAGGAGATCAAGGCCTGCTGGTAGCCCTTTTGGATCTTTCTCTATTACTACAACAAACTACTTAAACAAATTGAAGCAAGAACAACTAATTTAATCATCAAAAACAACCTAAGTAACAAAGCAAGATTTAATCTAAACAACAAAAATTATTTCATGAATGCAAGAAAAAAACATATAAATAAGCAAAGGAGGTGTTGGGCCCAACTCCAAGAGCTACAACCCCCTTAGAAAGATCAGTGCTGGTTCAAGGCTGGATTCATCTTTATTGATCAAAAAATAATAGTCACATCACAAAACTGTCTACAGAAAGTGCTCGAAAATGAGCTGAATATACGGCTGCACTAAAGTGCGAAAATAGACTGTCCAATAGCTAGAATATAACTAAAATATAACTAAACGAGCACCTAAGCCCTCCTATTTATATGACTCAGGACTCCCAACAGTCCTCCTAAAATTAAGGAACTCAACTTCCTAGAACTGAAGATAACAGCAATCCTACTTGACTTGCTTGGCTGCCCCTTGGAATTTCTGATGGAGAATTCGAGGTAAGGGTTCATAAATGAAGGGGACATCCTCCTACAAATCCTCTTCCTTGTTTTTCCACGAATTTGGCTGCCAAATGCTCATTAAACCTTTGATTTTGTCTCAAAATTGACCAAAAATCTACATAAAGCACACATTAGACATTTTGGCATAATGACTAACACAAATCACACTATTAGCATAAATATAATAAAAAAATGCAATAAACTAATGAGAATGGTGGATTAAGTCGAATTAAGAGGTAAAATGAGCCCATATAATTACCCATTTCTGAGGCTCATCAGCCACTTTAAGGTCACCATAGATTTTCCCTTTGGTCTCAGAACAACATTCAATAGGACATTCTTGATTTTTGATTCATATTATTTTGCCATAAAATCCTTCCAAAATTATCCTTTTGTGACTTCTTCAAAGGTGGGAGGTTCGATTTGCATCATAGTGCTCATGGTTGCAACATATCCATGGTCCCTGCATGCCTTGTGTTGATTTTGGGTAGCATCGGATGTGCTTCAGCTCCAACATTTTGTGGAGGGGCTAGAACACATTATGTCTCCAAGACCCATAAATCGTTTGGTGAAATTCCACCCGGATTGTATTTTATTAAAATAATTAATATTTTTAACGGGGTTCCTAAGTCTAAACTTAGGAAAATTAAAATATTAATGGGTATTAATGAAAATATGGGTGAGAAGCTTCTAAGATACAAGGATCAAGTATAATTTGATCTTAGCTATTGATTAGATATTAGATCACAATCACTGATATCTCAACAGGAAAAGTATAAACGAAGAATTGAGAGTAATTTGGAGACACACTAAGAAAATACTCAATAACCTGAGGGAAATCGATTCTCAAGAAGTAAGCGTTCGATTTTAGAGGGAGAGCTGTAGGGTGAAGGAAGAGGAGGGCATATGCATCAGTCAGAGACTGAGGACGAAGTGACACAGTGCATCCTAGAGAGAATGTAGAGGGACAACTGTTGGGCATGGAATACCCCCACAACATGTTTTGGGGCTCAAAGCCTAAGTTTTGGTCAAATAATGTTGTAAGACTCCGTGAATTGTGGGCGCAAAGTGCGAAATGTATGATGAGTCATAGGGTTGTCCGCCCAAAGTTTTGTAATGTACTGTTGGCCTACCCATGGTCCACAGACCATGGAATTGTATAAATATAGAGAGGCCCTAAGTTGTAAAAGAAGGGATTGATGGAGGGATGAATGTAATATTAGTGGATAGAGAAGAAGTCTAAGTGTCTTGGGTCATAGTGGTAGGAAGAGACTCTCAGTTGAGTGCCCAGGGTAAAGTTGAATCTATAACCCAAGAAGAAGAATAATAAAGAGAAGTTTGATTCCAAATACCATGTATCTGCTTTTGTATTACTTTCTATGCATTTATACTAAATTTTTTATCGCGCACACGTATATGAATACTGAACATTTTTAAGTATAATTGGGCTCATACAGATGAGTTAACTAATTGAATAATATTGAGTTAATAGTAAGGAGCTAGGGTAATAACACGGATTGCGCCTCGAGCAGGGTTGCGCGAAGGCAGCATCGCAGGCTGTGAGGGACCGATAGATGCGCATAGCGACATGCATGTAGGGTCAAACCATGGACCACCTAGAAACCATCAGAGATATTTAAGGTGCGGAAAATTGGTTCTAGCACCCTCCCATACTACTTTGGGTGAGACCTCAGTCCGCGCTCCGTGCACTGTTGTCGAAAGGGCCAGTAGTACTGGGATTTTTTTGGTTAAATCATCTCTGAACCTGGGTCAAGCCCATACAAGCCAACAAATGGTTCCATTGCCAGGACCAAGATCTGCATAAGGGATGTCTGATGTCGTGTCACTGAAATCCAACAAAGAAAGAAATTGAAAGGTGGTTGGACAAGAAGATTCACAAGTTCGCTACGCAGGAAAACAGGAATCCAAAAGTATCTAAGGAACAGTGGTTGGAGCGCTACTTATATACGAAAATCCACAAAATTTTCTTTCAATCCTTTCCTTCTGAGCTATATGACTGGATCGCGAATTTAGCAAACAGTCAGGGAAGGTGTAGGCTTGACAAACCAATCGTGTGGACTTCAGAGTTAGTGCACAGACTAGAAGCATCAGGAGACAAGATCACGTGAATTGTGGACCATTGGCTCGACCGAATTATAGAAGGATTTATCACTGATCTCGCAATAGATACGACCGTTAGCTATAGTGAGGTAGAGCGACACTTCCTCAAAGGTCCGCGAGGTAAGTATATTAAATCTTTGAACACTTGGATTCAGATGCTATTGTGTGAAAAGCAGGTTATGCGAATAAATTAATGTTTGGAACTATGCAAAGTGGGAATATCTACAAAAGTGGAGGTAGTGAAGAATTAGAAACCAATCCTGTAATTTCACCCTCGCGGGAAAGCGAGGAAGAGCTCACGAGAGTTTCTACAAGAACCACAGTCAATTTGAGAAGGCAGCGAATTCCGCGCTTACCACCTCCACCTACACCGCCACCTATCTCACCTTCCTCACCTCCATCTCCACCCACCCCACCTCTGCCATCGCCACAATTCAGTATGGCAAGTGCGATCAAATTACCAGTATTCAGAGGAGTATGGAATGAAGATCCGGACCAATTCTAGTTCGTAGTAAGGGCGGTATGGGAAGCACAAAGAGTCGTGGATGACAATATCAAGAAGGCTACGCTGGTAATCGCGTTGCAAGATCACGCCTTAATATGGTACATCAAGCATGCTTATGACCATCCAAGCGCATGAAGAGCAGAAATCGAAACTCCACTGAACAGGGAATTTAGCAGGCCAATGTCAGAGACACAATCAATTATTGGGTGTAAGGAGATCATGATGCTCCAGGGTGAGACCCCTTAGGATCTGGATCAAAGACTGAAGAGTATGATTCGTGAAGCCAACATGACTTTGATAGATGGACAACACCGCACATGGTTTGTAGCATCACTAACACTACATTTAAGGACAACACTGTCACAACAAAAGCTTTCCACCTAGGCTGAAGCTTTGGAGATGGAAATGAGATTGCATGAGACCCCTATACAAGACCCTAGTTTAGGAGTCCAACAAATCCACACACAACTGCAAAATCTATGTCTAGAGATGCAGAGTTTGGAACAGGATAGGACACCTCGGCCAAAGCCGCGTGAGCAGGTATGGTGCATAAAATGCAAAGGGCAGGGGCATGATAATGACCATTGTCCAGTGTTCGCGAATTACTTGGCGAGAGGAGGGCCAATGCCATTAAGACCTAAGGCACAAGCAGGACCAAGAACGACACCTGCACAATGTTGCACAATCTGTCAGATAGGAGGAAAACACACTATAGATAATTGTCATCTATTGCAAAAGTATACACAAATGTCCCAGCGATTGTTTGGTAATTTCTGCAGGTGGGTAGGCCATGATGAATGCACCTGCAGAAGCTATGATAATGATGGATCAGACTCCTACCTACAAGGTGCAGACTGAAACGTGAGCCCTCAACACAAATACAAGAATGGCATGCGCTGGATTTCACGGACGCGGACAAGGTCGAGGTGGAATGGGACCAGGAAGGGTCGTGGATAACTAATTTATTACAATTGCAGAGGGCCAAGGCACTATGTCCGCGATTGTAAAAACCCGACAAGGACATCATGTTTGTACTATACTCAGTTTGATCATCAGGTAGAAGATTGCCCTACATTGATAGTGAGGTTGCACGAAAAAGGGGTACTCTAGCCTCCTCCGACTTAGAATTTGTAGCTGATGAGGTCTGAGCCGTGCAAAGAAGACCCGAATATAAACATAGTGCTCAGGAGCGGTATGACCACTGGCGATGCTAAAGGTAAGCAGTCAGAAGAAAGTGCGTGGGTTCGGAAGGCTCCTATAAAGGAACCCGAATTTGATTTAGAAAACGTGAAGGAGACATTCATGGAAGCTAAGAAGAGCTTCACGGAGGCCTCCACTTCAGGTAGTAAGGATCAACTAGAACCAAGGATGTATCCTTCAATGCTCACTACCTTTATGGAGACATGCATGAAAATTCTACACGACAGTAAGGTAGTAAAAGGACTATAGGAACTTATCATTAGGTGCATGGGGTTAGGAGAACCGCGGGTGGTCCGGAAACTAGGAAAGCATGCATTGCGCACATGAAGGGAAATGAGGTTAACTACACAAATAAGCAAGTATGAAATGGATCAGGTAATCCTGGATCTCGGATCGGACCCGAATGTATTGCCAAAACAAACATGGGAACGCATGGGTAGACCCCCGCTACAATGGTCTCCTATTAAGTTGCAAATGGTGAACCAACAAAAGATCTTGCTCATGGTAAGATTGCAAGGGGTAACGGTGGATATTGAAGGTGTGAGCGTGCAAGCGGATTTTGAAGTAACAGAGATTGTTGACGATAGCAATCCCTATCCCGCACTACTAGAAATAGACTGGGCCACCAATATGAACAGAGTCATGAACCTAAAGAAGTGCAAAATGATTTTTGAGAAAAAGTCACTACGCATAGTAGTACTGCTAGATCTAGCCAAAGGAGCACGATAGATAGAACCGGTGTGTGAAGATGATAGTGATGATGATCTTGATTGCATCTACAAGATAACTGCGCGAGAACAAGATTGGGTGAATCTGACTGCAGATGGAAGGATTTCGTGGGAGCGCGAAAGATCCTACACTTTGGATTCAGACGACGAAATAGAGCACTGGCAGAATCGACTGCATGAAGTAACAATGCTTAATTGCAGCATTATGGTTATATCACTGTGCTGCATGACAATAGAGGTAAGGGATCTACCTACATATGATGGGTTGTTAGTGGTGGATGAATTCCTGAAAAAATTTGAAAGCACAGTACTAGAATAGCAGCGGTTCGATGCTCTGAAATGGGCACTGCGCGTGATGCCCGCGAGGTGCTGGGGTACGCATCAGGGAAGTTTTGAGGATTGGCGCGAATGCAAGAGAATGATGTGCCAATGATTTGGAAAACCCCAGCTAAGGATGAGAGCCAGTTACCAGGGGCAGAACAACTTGCGCGCCCACCTTTCCCGATGGGTACAGACATATGACATGCAACCCACACAAGCGCACATCACTCCTAGAATAGAGAATCAGAACAAAACAAAGTAGCAGGAAAGGCAAAGTGCACCAAGAACTATCCACGAAGAAGCATTCCGCAGGGTGTGTGAAGTGCTGAAGAGGGTTCACTAGGTGAGATGCACTAACTGGGACCTGTGTGTACTAGCTGTTCGATGGGGCCTATAGGACCATGTGCAAAACCCTGACCGCGAAAACAATTCTAAGGTTGAGGAACGGGGTAGGGACTGTAATTTCTAAGGGGCATGCAACGATGAATCCACACATAATAGCACCCACAAGGGGTGATAGTGTGCGAAACCCAGGATGATGAAATCACATAGCTACGCGAGGTAGAACACATAAGGCTTTAGGAAGCCATTTGGTAAGGGAACCTTAGACTTCGCGAACTCAAAAAAGACTGGGTAAGACTAAGGAAGAAAATCATTTTGATGGACGCAGAGGTCAAGGTGGAAAGCGAGATCAAGCAAGCATGTCTCATCGATAAACCAAGGATGGAAAGACAAGGTGCGGATGACCATACCAATGAATTAGAAGGCTATCACCAAGAATTGATTAGCCTGTTGCCATGGATAGGACCACATATCACCCAATGCAGTAACCAGGGGAACGCACTGCATACAGTAGAGCGTATGGCACCTACTATCATGAGCAAAATTCAGAATTTTCCGCAGACTATACTGGAAGGTGAGATGGAGCTTCGCACAAGCGGTGTCACCACCTGACTAGCCGTAGGAAGCACACTCTTAGTACTCCAAACAACTGGAAGGGAGTGCGGGACTATAAATGATTCTGCCTAGCAGTTGCATGCTCTGACAGAGGTGCACAGGAACAACTGGTCACAAGGTTCATGCTCGCGCAGGGGGGGTGCGCTGCCACGTAGGTAGGCTGGGAAGTGACCAGTGGTGTCACTTTTCATGACAGGATGTCGAGTTTGAGGCCAAATGGAGTAGGCGGTGGCCATTTAAGACAATAGTTATGGGAAAGATTTTGGAAAATTTTCCGCCAAGAAATCATTGATGACCCGGAATTAAGGGGAATGGTCGAATTTGAATTCAGAAGGTGCTATAAAACTTCACGGGCTAGCCACGAGACAAAATTTGTTCAATTGAGACTTGAGCGGTTGAATACAACAAAAAGTGTTGAGCGTCAAGCGATATTCGAGGCCTTATGTTCGAGAAAGACCACATACAGTACAAACAAGATGATGGATACCAGGGGAGGTTTGGGCATTGAAGAAGGAACTGCTGCCGAGGCTGCACCAACCCATATAGTACACGATGTTCCCGAAGGTGCTAAGGTTGTGCCAGAAATCCCGAAATCTCCTTGGATGCCGAGACCGAAAAAAGATAAGCAGGCAATGGGACCAAATCACATGTCCCCGAGGAATCCGCAGTTCGGTAAGCTATCAACGGAGGAAAAGGGCAAGGCTATCAACATTGAGATAGATGAAGAGGAGGAGGACTTACAGGCTCTGATTTCCAAGGTAGAGGAAGAAGAAGACATGGAGGCGAACATCCAACCAATGCGCTCTGCAGCAAAATTTCCTGAGTATGTCCCTCCGTGAAAAGGGAAAGCTAAGGTACCAAAGGATCTGGATGCAATGAAGAGTGCATTCCAGACCCTACTTCTCCCCGATGGAATTACCTTTGAGGGTCCGCTCCTAGGACATGTGCCTACCTTGAAATTTGAAGACTGGGACCTCGTGGACAGCAAGAAGTTCCCACACTTAGAGACAGAGAGCCTAATGAAACAGAATACAGAGGGGTCGGTGATCACATTACAACAACGAAAATGGTTGTGTGGTGTGGAGAAGCCCAGGTTGCTTCATCTGCTGTGGATACCACACTTTCACTACGTGCCCATCACCATTTTTGTCATCAGACAACTGCTTCGCCTGGTGCATGATGGGTACTTATGGCTGGAGGAGCCTATTCCCATCATGGCATATCTCATCCACAGAATTTTTCGGCTTCCTTGTAAGGGAAAGGACACTGTGAGGATAGTAGGAAAAAGCGGCGATTTGATTCTCACGGAAGCCATGAAGAAAAAATATAAGCTCGAGAAGAAAAGGAAGGGTTACGCCATCAGCAGTATCAAGGATAAAGGGGTGCGTGTTGCCACCCAACTCCTGGCCGGTAAAGTAATGAGAAAATGTCGCAATGATAAAGTACCAGAGCCGGTAGTTGCTTTGGCCGAACAGTGTGCAGAAGGGGTCCAGTTCAACTAGGCCGAGTTCCCCTGCGAAGAATTTTTGTTCAACTGCAAGGAGGCCGAGGAGGAGGGTAAGACCTTCCACTACACATGGTTGCTCTTGTCCATCTTGCTGGTAGCAGGAGAATTGTCGGAGGACAGCCAGTTCCTGAGCATTAAGCGTGACGTACTAGAGGCCACGAAGTACGCTTCGCTCTCAACTACCAAGGACGTGAAGCAGATTCGCGATACAATGATTTTCTAGGTGCTCATGGAGGTGAGAATCCGGATGTGGATTAATAGGAGGTCGTGTCTGTCCCCCACAATGCACAACAGTCTACGAAGTTTTGCAGATTTCAAGGTGGACATGAACAATATTTACATCAGGGCGTGAAAGGATCCAACACAACAGTGGACAAAGCTCCCATTCATAGCCACTGACGACATGATCTTTACAGTGTTAGAGACATGGCCTCCTGAGTGGCTCACCCTGGATTTGGCAGAATTGGAGAAGATAGCAGCGCAGAAAAGGAAGGAGGATGCCAAGCTATGTGCCACCCAACTAGCTGAGCAAAGGTGCAATGAAAAAGTGGTAGCCGAGGTCAGGGCAGCCTGCGAAGTGGCACAGGCAGCCACGGAGCAAAAATAGGCCGCCGAAATAGTAGCAGCAGCACAGACAACAGAGCCCACAACAGCATAGGCAGAGGAGGGCCAGGAAGTGTCTGTAGGACAAGAGGCAAAGGACACAGACCTTGTAAAAGAGGGCACGGACCCAGGAACCACTTCGATCCAACTCAAATAGCCACGCATCCTAGAGAGAGTGGGTCCATGGAAAAAGGTCAAGGCCTCGAAGCTGGCCATCGACCCGATCACATAAACTGAAGGAGATCTCTACGACATCGGCGAGACAGCTCACAATGTCACCAATGAAGCGCTCCAAGAAGTTATGACAAAACAATAGACTATGTTGGGGGCCCTAAGGGCGCAGCTACAGGAACTACAAGTGCGGGCCCATAGGAAGGTACCTTTTCCACGTATGTCGCAGCAGGTACAATAGCAACAGAACAAATGTTACACGCAAGGACGGCCAATACCATAGTGTTACTGGAAGGAGTGCTAGCAACAACAAATGAGATCAATAGAGTTGCGTTTGGCAGGATCAAAGGACTTGGTCTCAATTTGGCTACCCTTTTGTGAGAAACACTATACCAACTGCAGGATGGAATAACAACAAAACTCTGTGGCAGGGAGGGCTGCGTGATATAGGTTCTGAGTGAGCAAAAGATAAACATCGAATAGCTCATCCTGTAGTGTGATGAACTGGGATCACAGAATTAGCAGTTGGAACAGGTGGTAGATGACACTTGCAAATGCATCCTGGAGCTAGCCATCCTAGTAGATCTACCAGCAGCAAAGTAGATCCACAAGTTGGCGACTAGCATTCGTGAAGCCAGAGCAGAAACGACAAAGGTTCAGTTGGAGCTAAATCTTCAAATCGCCAGGCTGCGGTTAAAGGCGTAGCCTTCCACTCCCCCAGAAGTCAGGGAATAGCGTGCTAGCACTATCCAAACAGGTTTGGAAGAAATTGGACGTATAGTACAAGACTGTAGCCATATGTTGGAACAAGCATTTACAGTCCTCACATCTTTGCGGGAGGACCACAACATACAACACCTGGAAATAGACGCACGCGAACTTCAGGAGCAATACGACAATGTCCAAGGAACTGCGTAGACAGTAGTCCTTACAGAATGGCTTGTGAAGATGCAGCAAGCTAAGGCACCGAAGGAGCAGGTGGATGCAACGCAAGAGAAAGAGGCAGTTCTCAAAGCATGCGTCCAATCATGGATTGACGAGGCCTTCACCATCACGACAGATATCGAAGACAAGCTTGCATAGATGCAAGGGATGTACGCGCTAAGGCAGGGATTTGCTCCTGAAAAAGAGGCTTCGGAAGAGTGCATGAAGCACGTCCAGCAAACCGCAAAGCAGTGCGTTGCGGACCTCTGAGTAGTTCAGGACCAGTTGGAGGGACTCTGCACCAAGATCACCGCGCTGAAAGAGTGACTCAAGGGCGAGTCACGATGTTTGTGTTTGGGGCCTGTTGGGAATGGAATCCCCCCCCCCGCAACATGTTCTGGGGCTCAAAGCCCAAGTTTTGGTCAAATAATGTTGTAAGACTCTGTGAATTGCGGGCACGGAGCGTGAAATGTATGTTGATTCATAGATTTGTCCACCCTAAGTTTTGTAATGTACTGTTCACCTATCCATGGTCCACAGACCATGGGATTGTATAAATAGAGTGAGGATCTAAGTTGTAAAAGAAGGGACTGACGGAGGGATGAAAGTGTTATCACCTAGATTGAACTCAAGCTGAAGGGAGACAATTCTAGGGTAACCACAAACCACGCTTAACCTTGTAGTTAGCCCTACAAGGTCGGGAGAGGGCTCTCTACTTTAGGTTCTCAGTCAAGGTGACTGGATCAGATAGCGATTTTAGGCCAGGTATAGTAGCTCAAAAGTTTTTGATTGATTTTTTTGGTGTTTCCTAGATCAAATGGAGCTGGGCAGTCTAGGTATGGGAAATTAGGTTAGGATGCAGGGTGTTCTGTGGGGCAAGGTAGGTATAGGCTTTAGCACTTGAAATTACATAAGGTGAGGTGTCTAAGACTGGCGAGGAGCTGAGGAGGGCATGTGGAAATCATGGATCCTTCTCAAATAGTAGAAAACATAGAATATTGAATGATTTCCCAAGGTAGAGCATTGCAAACAATGGATTCTACCTGTCTATATTGATATCATTTAATTAGAAGCAATGAAATAGATGATGGCATACATAAAATATGTAAACAATTGATAACAAAAGAAGAAACTATGCTAAAACACCATACCACAGGGATCCCACAAAAATAGTTGCAATTCCTATTAATTTCCTTGCCAAACTACTTACAATGGTGTACAATCAAGCTCACAACATCCAAGTGAGTCCAACCCTTGCAAATGAGAAAGAAGATACATAATATAAGGACCCAACTCACTCATCCTAGCCATCATGGGTAGAAAACATGATAAGAGGAGCTGTTTCAACCATTTCTAAACTAAGAACCAGGAATATAGGCCGTCAAACAACTTGCATCTAAAATAGGGGAAATTGATTCATCTTCCTCAAAACTACCTCTAACTAATGAATCTACCCTCTAACGCTATTTTACCATTAAATTTACATGCCATGTCATCAATTACATCAGTGAAATCATCCATGAGGATAGAGAAATCAAATTCACAGTCAAAAGAAGCGAATTTTAGTTCCCTGAGCAAAATGGCCCTAAGCGCAATGCCACTGGTCCTAAGCGCAACGCCACTTTCCACCTAATTTTGGAGGCCTTCCCCTTAGGCAAATTGAGCCCATGATAGCTCATTGGAAAGGTCTTCAAGTTTAGTTTCTGAAACACCTATAAATTTTGAATTTACAGGTCATTTGCCACCTCACAAATTGAATCTCCCAAGAATTCTTCTATGTGTCCAAAAAGAGGCAGAAAGGTCATCTTTCGGTTGTTTTTGGACCTTTTGGTAAACCAGATCTGCTCCAAAACTTCTGAAAATTTCCAAGGTGCATGTCCTCATCATTCTGAATCCAAAAATATCAACTTTTTCTCCAATGTATGCCCCAGGACAAATTTTCTGTGTTGTGAATTTCAAAATTTCAAAAATACAAAAACTTCTCAAAATTTGCCCAAATTTGGCATGGCACCACCATCAAGTGCTTTGGTTGGCCAAAGAGACTTCAGCCAACATCTTCAACCTATATTTCTCTTTCTTGCCCTCTAAGGCTCTCCTCAACCTAGCTTTCATCCTCTTCATTCTCATGTTGCAAATTTTGTTCCGTGTCCTGTAGTGGCAAGTGAGCCGCAAAAGGCCTAGCAAGCTTATGACGAAACTGGACCCTCTCTACTAGTTCACGAAATTCATAACATCCAAGGTGTCTAAAACATGGCACTGCTAATGGATAAGCTTGCAATTCTCTTAGATTGTTGGGCTCTTCTTTTATGGTTTTACCTCCTTTATGAGGCGTTCTCTACTTATGTCTCTCCATAGAACTATCACTGGCTGTCTCTTCATCGTACTCAAAATCACTTCCTTTGTCCATGTTTTAGTTAACTCTCTTAGTTTGCACAGTTTTGATAATGTATGAGATGAATGGTATGTGAAATGGCTTGTAGGGATGGGTGTGAGTGAATATAGGAAACTATGAGCAAAACATAAAGAGGGAGGGGGTTTAGGGAGTGATAAATGAGTGGTAGAATATGATACAAGTGATGGGGATAAGGGTTTAGTTATGAGGTTGAGTAATGGATAAAACCAAATAACTAGGGTTTCTAGTGAGAATTAGGGTTTTATATAGAGAGTGGAAAACCATGAAAATCTTTACATATGCAAACTAAATGGTAGGGAGAGGACTGATACTTACTTGCACAAGGCGAATTTGGAGGAAATTTAGCAAAGATTTGAAGCTTGGAACGTTTTTGATGTTGGTTGGCCTAAGTGCAGCACCACTACCTAGGAGCACAACACCACTCTCTAAGCGCAGCGCCCGTTCAAAAATACACTGGCAAAAAACTCCCTAAGCGCAGCGCCTTGCCCTAAGCGCAACGCCTCCTTCCCTAAGTGCAGTGCCAATTCAGGACGACTTTTGAATACCTTCTCGATGTCCAAATTCAGCATGGAAAAGCTTGTTCGAGATCTTGTTGAGTATACTTTCCAGAACATCTTGAATTTTTCAATTTGGGGTTCATTTTCCCTGTCAAAAGCGCAATCTTCCATGACTGGTCAAAATGTACAAAATGAGGCTGCCAAAATGCATAGTGTTGTTGCAGTAAACTATTGAACGTCTTCCTCAACTCCAAATTGAGCTCATGATAGGTCATTGGAAAGCTCTTTGTGTCTATTTATCAGTTGACTCATCAAGCAAGTCATTTGGTCATTTCATCTAAAAGAAAATTGATTTTACCAAGGTCACTTTAGATGTGCATCAACCCTCCTAATGCAAATGATGTTTTCGACATTTCTACCAAACCATGAAACCTGTGTAAAAACGAAAAGATGTTTTTCTTCTTGGGTCAATTATGGACAAAAACCTCTCTCACATTTGTAAAATTCATCTTTTCTTGCTCAGAAACATAGTTTGAAGAAAAACTGTCGCTTATGTGTGGTGAATGGCTTGTTCCTTGGAATGACTTCTCAATAAATGATGGAGACCTAATGTTTGATGATATGAAATGGCCTCATACCTTCCAATATCCCTTATGCCTCCTCTGCTTAGATATCTCTGTTCCCATAGCCAACCCTAGCTTAGTGGGAGAGGAAATTAGGGTTTAGTGCTTGCTCTCTTTTGCTTTTGTAGGTCGATTTGTGCTCAAGATGACTTGATTTTGCAGTGGCAGGTGCTTGGCAACATCACAAGATGTTTAGGAGCAGCTGGGAACCAATATTACATATGAAAACATAAAATTACATCATTAATGGAGATAAAAAAAAAAAAACCTGTTTTCACCTTGTTGTCGCGCAGATTGACACGACAATGCTCAGACCGGGGGCTGTCACTTTGATCCCCGATCCCTCCGTTTAAGCCTGTCTCCCGCGGCTAAGGGGGGTGGACCCTGCGAGATGATGAAGACCAACTGTCGACCAGCTGGTTGGGAGACACGAGACACGATTTAATATAAGCACTAAAAATGATTTGATTAGCAGACCAGTGCCTTAAGAGACTGTTATTAAATCGATTACATGAAACGTGAACAGAGCTCTTAGAATGACCAAAATGATATCCAACAACTGAAGATTTAAAGAATGAATACTTCGAACCACCACGAGTCATAAACCATTAACTGGATACTGATTTCGTATCTCGGCTTGGAAATCCAGCGTGAAAGGTATAGCATGAAAACCACTGAATCAGGCAAAAATGATTTTCCACGAAATACTTTTATATTTTCTGACAAAATTTTAACAAAATTAAAGACTCAATCCTAAGCCCAAAAAAGAATTTTTTTT
>APFE030261449.1:50967-63467 GCA_000404065.3 Pinus taeda
AATGGATCATCGAACTAAGACCTTGGAAACATCACCTAGGACCTAGGACTTAGGACTCATGAGGGGATTTAAAACATTTTTCGACCCTCAGGACACATTACATCATGACTTTGACCATTTACATCTCAAGGGAGAAAAACCCCTTTAACATAGACCCTCACAAAACACCCAGTTCTGCAACATGACTATAATCTAGCAGGCTAACACACTAGGATTTTCTAAAATTCTACTGACAAAATCTATCCCGGCTTTGGGGTCAGGTTTGAAGGAAAACTCTGCCGATCCGTGGATCGGTGAGACGAAAAACCTTCCGGGACATAGATTATCATAGAAAAGTTAGGTCCTCCTAGGCAATTTACAACACGACTCACATCTGCTAGGATTATTTACAATTAATACATGCAGACTGGGTTTACAGAAACGATTGATCAAGCTGCTGATGACTGCAGGATGGCACGGATATGCTGATCAGGTGCTGCCCCTTTTTGCAAAGAAACAGGGGGGTGTACTGCATGGGTAGTTGACCAGTAGAGGTCAACACACCTCAAAACAAGTTTTGAGGTGAGAACTACATTAGGCTTTCAAAATGATAAATTATGGCTTCGCTAATCATTATTGGCCTCCTCATGTCCTTGCTGATCATTATTGGCATGAAATTATTGGATTTGACCATGGTGGGATCCTATAACCTAATGAGACCAAACCCTAAGACCTAATGAAATGAATTGCAAAGGGAACATGAGCCATGATTGAAATATATGGAAGAGGATCAGCAAGTACAGATCATGAGGGAAAATTGAAGTAAACCCTACCATCAGTGAATCCATGACCTAATGGAATGAAAACTCATCAATATGGGTCTCCTCCTATGAAATGCAAAAGAGAATATTTTGATCACTGATGGCAGTGTGAAACAGTGACACTAACATTGGCTCCAGTGGGGATGGTAGCTCCTTGGAGGTGCCAAGAACGCCATAGACCTAGTAGCGTTATCCATTGGGCATGGAGTAAGAAAAACTCAATCAAGAATACATGACTAAATACTGATGACTCAAAGACACAAACTGACTTGAAACTGACTCAATACTAAAACACAACTAACAAACTGGAAAAGACACTCGAAGTGGAGCTTATTCAATAAAAATTACTCTAACTGTTTCATTCATCACCTGATCAGTTGAAATGAAACAAGTAACAACCAATGCAACCAAGTAAGCATTCTAGCTGCTGTTTTAATTCTCCAAAAGTGCTTGTTTATGAACAACAAGAGAAAACTACTGCAATGCAACTCCCATTAAAACTTGTAAACAGATCCAAATTTTCCCAGATTGAATAATATGGATGCTCTATCTGACTCCAAAATAATGCATAAGGATATTGAAATTCGTGTGCATTGGGACTTAGCTCATCCAATGGATTAGTTTTCTTCTCCTCATACCATGAATGCAAACTTTCGTCTAAGCTTTGTGATGAGACTCCTGCTGAAAATGACAAAGAAACCGGTTGCCAGATCAAGTTTTTATCAATACTTTTTTCAAGCTCACAGTTAGCTAATGGAGAAGGACTTTGACTGCAGACATCATCCAAGACATCAGCTATTGGATCGTGAAAAACTTGAAAAGACTGTTGCAACCCATTTTCTATTGGTTCCAATGAGATTGTATGATTTTCAACAGGCTGTTCATTTGAAGATGTACTATGCAAAATTCCTTTCAAAAACTGAAATGATTCAAAATAGAATGGTACAGAATCATCTTGCATCATCTGATCATATGTTCTAGCTTCCAAGTCTTCATCTACAACTTAAAAATCAATGGCATTCGGGGGCTGCAAGTCTATATATGAGAAGTCTTGAAAAAGGATTTCATTGCCCTCAATATGGTCCAGATCAAAACTTGTCCACAGTTGATTTCTGATAGCACGAAAGTTTTCTCTGATGATCTGAAACAAAGTAAAACAAAAAGGCAAAGATCCTTCACTTATTTCAAATTTGTTGCACTTTCTTCCTCACTTCCATAGCTGATATGCATCGGTTGATCACTGTATTGGAGCTGCTGAAAGTGAACTTCCTCCTTCCACAAACTTGCTGCTAATTTGTCTGCAAGACTAGCTTCTGTTTGGAGAACATAATCATCATCATACTGATCGAACTTAGGCAAATCATCAATACAAAACACATCACCAAGCATACGTGTCTTATCAACAGATCTCTCTTCTCCAAGATGATCTATAAAATAATCATTATCAGATCTATGACAACTGGGATAAGAGAGAAAATGTTTTGGATTAGCCACTTGGTTTTCTTCAATCAACGAGCCATGGTCTTGAACATCATACTCATTCCTTGCGGTGATATTTTGCATCATCTCTTCCACTGCACTTACCAAAATGTCGAGCTTTTTCTCTAAAGATGTTGATTCCTCTGGATCTATGTTCTTCATCTTTTCTTCCTTCAACTTTGCCCTTCTAATCAGCAGATTAGCCTCTACATCTACTGCACTATTTTGCATCTCTTCAAGTGTTGCAAGGTTCCCTTCTCTCAGATGAAACTCCATTTCCGGATCAAAGGCTTCTAGGTAGTGCAAGACAGCAGATCCAGGAGGAGGTCTTATTAAACAGCATCGAAAAATAGACTTGGTCAAACCCGACAGAAAATTGTTGTACTGTCTCCCGTGGTAGTCTTTTCAGCTGGTTATACTCTTCTACAATCAAGTAAGGGTTATGTCTGACCACCCACTTGTGGAGGAAAACTTTGTCAAACTGATGGAAATCTGAGATGCTTGCATTAGGCAAGGTTTTGAACCAACTCTTGACTTTGCCTTGCAAAGAAAGAGCAAAAATCCTAATGCTAACATCTTCTTCATCAATTTCATAAAGATCAAGAAAAGACTCAAAATTCAGTACATGTCTCTCAGCAGTGGTGTTGTCACATTCACCATCAAATCTTGGTAGATATAGGTAATGATTCTTAGGGAAAGCATGGGATATAGGAGGTAAAATAAGAGGCTTGTATCTATCTGGAATTTTACAAGGTATAGGAGTATATGCAAAAGCTGCAGAATCAGTGTTCCTCTCTTGAGGCTCATCAGTTTGAAGACGGTCATCATAAGATTCAAAAGAAGGGTCTTGATCAAGATCAAAGGCATGCGAACATTTTGTATTCACAATCTTCAAACGGAAAGAATCAAATGTAGGTCTAGGATCTTTTCTCAAATACAATATACTTTGTAAAGCCTTCTTGACATTCTCGGGAAAAGAGAACAAATAATTTATAACAAAGAACATAATGCCTTGAATGAAATTCCAACTTGAATACCTAATCTTTCCATATTTTCCTTTCATGTTTTTGCTAGTCAGGTTCATCCTCCAATGGAGTCCTTGGATCTGATCTTGAAACTGATTTAGAGTCACCAGGTGAATGATTTCAGCCTTCCAATTTCTGATCATTGTCCACCATCAACAATTAGATCTAAACTTGATACATTTTGCTGAGGAACACAACACTACATTCCCCAATATGGTCGCCACTATGTTATCACCTAGATTGACCTCAAGCTGAAGGGAGGCAATTCTATGATAACCACAAACCACGCTTAACCTTGTATCTAGCCCTACAAGGTCAGGAGAGAGCTCTCTCCTTTAGGATCTCAGTGAAGGTGACTGAATCAGATAGGGATTTTAGGCTAGGTATAGTAGCTCGAAAGGTTTTGATTGAATTTGTTGGTGTTTGCTGGATCAGATGGAGCTAGGCAGTTTAGATCTGGGAAATTAGGTCAGAATTCAGGGTGTTCTATGGGACAAGGTAGGTATAGGCTTTAGCACTTGAAATTAAGTGGGGTGAGGTGTCTAAGATGGTGAGGAGATGAGGAGGGCATGTGGCAATCATGGATCCTTCTCAAACAACATAAAACATAGAATACTGAATGGTTTCCCAAGGTAGAGCACTGCAAACAATGGATTCTACATATCTATCTTGATATCATTCAATTAGAAGCAGTGAAATAAATGATGGCATACATAAAATATGTAAACAACTGATAACAAAATTGTTGGGTTGTGTTATATTCTTTCCACGACTAGCCCACGTAGTTAACTGGGGGATCAGAGGGGCGCGGAGCCCCCCTTTCGTTGCACTGATTATGTAGTTGGGGGGGGGGGGGGGGGGGGTCACATGGGGTTTGAGGTGTACCCGTAACCCCACTTTATAGGGTCCGGTTTTGGACCCTATGTTAGGTTACGCGGACCAACCTATGGTTTTGTGCATGATTTTTGCACATGTTTATTGGATGCGATGGTTTTTGGTCCATGGTTTTGGACGCGATAGTTTTCGGTCCATGGTATTGGATGCTTCGGAATGTATAAATATGTATTATAAAATTGAAAGGAATATAATGAAAAATCAAGCTGGTAGTCACGGTTTTGGGATCTAGGGGAAATCTCTGTGTATATGTGTTTTGTGTGTTATGCTCTCACATTGTTTATTTTATGTGTTTTAGAATTCGTATGCAGGTAATTTCTGTATGGGGTTAAAACCTACATTTGGTATCAAAGTTGTTTTGGCTTCAAGGGGTTGCCTTTTTCGCTGAGGGGTTTTTCTCGGGCTGTGTTAAACCCTGTTCAATGGGAGATCTGCGAGACCGATTCTGTTGGTGAAAGAAGATGGCGAGCAGTGGAAAAATAGAGATCAAGAAATTTAATGGTCAAAGTTTTGAGTTGTGGGAACTCAAGATGGAGGATCTGTTGGTGGATAAATATCAATGGATCGCGGTAGATCCGTGTACTAAACCAACGGGAGTGTCCGATGAAGAATGAAAGAAGTTGGATCGGAAGGCAAAGAGCACAATACGATTGTGTGTCTCAGATTCAGTATTGCCAAATGTATCGGGGGAAGCTACGGCAAAAGTCTTGTGGGACAAGTTAGGGACTTTGTACCAATCTAAGTCTGTAGTGAATAAACTGTTCCTGCAAAAAAAGCTGTATAATCTGAGGATGAAATATGGAGACTCGGTGACAGAGCATCTGAATGCATTTAATACTGTGGTAAGTCAGCTAGCATCTGTTGATATTAAAATTTCAAATGAAGATAAGTGCATCAGTTTATTGTGTTTTCTACCATATTCATGGGGTAGTTTGGTTATTGCAATAGGTAGCAATGCAACTACCTTATAGTTTGATGAAATAGTCTCATCCTTACTAACGGAGGAGATGAGACAGAAAAATCTGGAGAGCCAAAATGGTGATGCCTTGTCTGTACGAGGATGGTCCCAGACCACAAACAAAAATAAGTCATCGAGTGGGAGATCTAAATCTAGAGGGAGATCTAAATCTCTAGGAAAACTTGTAAAGGTGGTGTGCTGGAAATGCAGAAAGGAAGGGCACTACAAAAGGGACTGTAAATCTAAAGCTCCTAATAAAGAAAAGGGATTTGATGATGCTCCTTCTGCAGAGGCGAAAACCACCTCAGATGAAGATGGGGATATGTACTTGGCTTCTTCAAGTACACATGTAGATCATGAGGCATGTTTAATTGACTTAGGTGCATCCTTTCACTTCACTCCCCATAAAGAGTGGTTCTACAAGATGAGAAATATGATGGTGGTGATGTCTTCTTGGGAGATAATAGGAAGGCTAGAATCGTTGGTCGCGGAAAAGTAAAGTTGAAATTGCAAGGTGGAAGAGTTAGAACACTTCCAGGTGTTCTACATATTCCTGCATTGGCCAGAAATCTAATTTTTGTAAGCAAGCTGGATGATGCAGGTGTAAAAACAGTGTTCAAGAAGGATACTTGCAAGATGGTTCGACGAGCACTGGTATTGATGTGGGGAGTTCGGATTGGAACTCTGTACAAGCTGAAAGGTAGCACTTTTGTTGATGGGTGCAACAGTTCTATGGTTCCTAAAAGTGGAGTTGAAAATCTAGTGGTCTCTAGAGAGAAGACCATGTTGTGGCATAAAATGCTTGGACTTATTGGAGAGAAGGGCCTTCGAATACTTCATGGTAAAGGGATGGTAGAAGGCATGAGTAATATCTCTCTATATTTTTAATCTATGAAAATTGTGTATATGGGAAGTAAAATCAGATGAGTTTCCCCTCTAGTAGTAAGAGGGCGAAACAGATATTAGAGCTTGTGCATAGTGTTGTGTTTAGACCTGTGAGGGTTCCATCACTGGGTAAGTCTGTGTACTATGTATCATTTATATGTGACTTCTCAAAAAATACATGGATACATTTCCTTAAGAAGAAATCTTAAGTCTTTGACAGGTTTAAAGAATTTAAGGCTCTCGGCAAAAATCAGACGGAGAGGAAGATAAAGGTGGTGAGGACAGATAATGGTGGAGAGTTTTACAAGAAGGAATTTGAAGAATTCTATAAGAAGTGTGGTATAGCACGACAGAAGACTACTCCATATACACCTCAGCAAAATGGAGTTACAGAAAGAATGAAAAAGACGTTGATGGAAAGGGCAAGAAGCATGCTCAGTGTTGCCGAGTTAGGACAGGAATTCTAGGCAGAGGCAGTGGATACTACATAATACCTGATCAATAGGTCACCTTCATCAGCATTGGAGGATAAGACTCCACAAGGGGTATGCACTGGTAAGAAACCCTCTCTTTCACATCTGAGGGTATTTAGATGTGATGCATATGTACATGTTCCAAAGGAGAAAAGAACCAAGTTGGATAGTAAATTTGAAAAATGCATCTTTATTAGGTATAAGGATGGTTTAAAGGGTTATAAGCTTTGGAACCTAGTAACAAGGAAGGTTGTGTATAGCTGAGATGTGGTGTTCATAGAGGTAAAAGATATTATTAAACATGAAATCCAACTAAAGGAACCTGAAAAGATAGAGTTTGAGCTAAAGGAAGAAGAATCATACTCTACAACAGAGGAGGAATCAGAAGATGAAGAGTCACAAACACCGGGTGGGAGAAGATCAGTTCGAGAAAGAAGGCAGCCAAAAAGGTATATTCCATCTTCTTTTTGTTCAAATTTTTCTTCGTCTATTACTAATGATGATCCCAGAACTGTGAAGGAAGCAGTGGATTCAGAGAATGGAAACACTGGAAAGAGGCCATGGTTGACGAAATGGCATCTTTGCACAAAAATGAGGCTTGGGATCTGGTGGAGTTTGTTAGGTCCCTATAATACTAGTGATACCCCCATTAATATTGTAGTTGTATCCCTTATTAATATTGTTGTGCCCCTATTGTCCCAATATTGTTATTACTGTGCCCCATAGAATCCCTCTATTGTTATTTTGTGCCTTTATATTATTATTGTTAGGCCGGCTTGGTTATATTGTGACCCCTTAGACTCCTATATATACAAAGGAGGTTTTGTCATTTGAATCATCCAAGAATTGTTCATTTGTGTAATGAAAAGGAGGTTACCCCCTCGAAGAGGCTTATTTCTAAGGCGTTCATCTATCTTTTCTATCTTTCTGTGAGCTGGTTTCATAACATTTGGTATCAGAGCTTTGGATTCTAGGGTTTCACTGCTCCAAATAGGTCATCATGTTATTTTCGCTATAAAATGTTTTCTGCAACATTTCAGAAGAAAAAAAAAAACCCATTTGAGGTGAAATCGTACTAAAGAAGTTGGTCTTTTTGTAGACTCCTGAATTACATTCCAAACAGGTGACCCGGGGAAAATCGTCATAACTTTCTCTCTGAGCATCGGATTGAAATTTTGTAAGAAGACATAGAAAGAGGACGGACTTTAGTTTCTTCGATATATTGTTGAGAGCCAAAGGTCAAAACAGTGACACGTGGCACTTCATACAAGTTTGCTCTTCTGGAAAGGTCTATAATCAGCTCATCTTGGGAGATTGTGTATAACTCTTCCTTGAAGAATCCAATTTGGATCAGACTGATGGCATTGGAAAGAGAATGCAGAGGGCTACTACATATCGCAATTTCAGAACTAGATGATCCTAAATTACAGAGATACATCAGATTCAATATCAAGCTCCTACAAAGTGAAAAAAGGTGTGTAGTTTTTTTTTAATTTTTGCATAAGCTTGGTTTGAAAAATTAGTTTGAAGGAATTCAAAGGGAAATTATTATCGGTAATTGATGCCTCGAGAAAATAAAATGCAACATGATATATCAAAATTACGAGACCAAGTGCAACAAGTGTCACTTACATAATGGTGGAGGAATATAGTTCCATAATGGTTAATGATGTTTGGGAAGTGGTACCTATACCTTAGGACAGGTTAGTTGTAGGTTCAAGATGGATCTACAAGGTTAAATATGTTGCAGATGGCAGTGTGGAAAAATACAAAGCCAAGTTCGTGGCTAAGGGGTATTCTCAGAAGGAAGGAATAGACTAGAAATAAACCTTCGCCCCACTAGCTAGGTATGCTTTTATTAGATACATGATATCCCTTGCAGCACATATGGGGTGGGAGATTCACCAGATGGACGTCAAGACTGTGTTCTTGAATGAGGTGATAGAAGAAGAAGTATACATTGAAAAACCAGAGGGTTTTGAGACACCTGAGATGAAATCTCATGTGTTCAGGTTGAACAAGGCCTTGTATGGCTTTAAACAACCACCTAGAGCATGGTACGATCGAACTGATGGTTACCTGCAGAAGATGGGATTTGTCAAGGGTGACACGGATTCCAACCTCTACTATTTGATTGTAGAGAATGAACCTCTAATTATGGCATTATATGTGGATGATCCTTTTATAATAGGTTCATCCAGGCTCATAAAATATTGCAAGGAAAACATAGCTACAGAATTTGACATGAAGGATTTAGGACGAATGCATTATTCTCTGGGGTTGGAAGTTTGGCAGCAGAAGGGTGGAATTTTCCTTGGACAAGGAAGATATGCTATAGAAATTTTGAAAAGGTTCAAAATGCAGGGCTGTAGACCTATGTCTACTCCAATGATTACCAACTAGAAGGAGATTGATGCGTCTAAAGATAAAGAAGTCAATCCCACCTTATACAGGAAGCTCATAGGGTCCCTAATGTATCTGGTCAATACCAGGCCAAACATTTGTTATGCTATTAACACCTTCAGTTAGTTCATGGTGGAACCAAAGAAGGCGCACTAGGCAACAACCAATCATGTTCTCAAATATGTACGAGGAACAATCGAACATGGATTAATGTACATCCGAGGCAACGACATCATGCTGAGTGGCTTCACTGACGGAGATTGGGTTTGAAGTTTAGTAGATCAGAAAAGTACCACTGGGTACTCCTTCAACATTGGGTTAGGAATGACCTCTTGGTGTAGTAGGAAACAAAAATTCATAGCTCTGAGCTCAGCTGAAGTTGAATATATGGCAACTAGCAGTAGGAGAAATAAATTAGTTACTGCAGTAGAATTTCTTGTTTGAAATTTTCACTTGTTTCTTTCTCTAAATGATCTTCAAACGGGAACTTGTCGCTCACTATCCTGCAATGTATCACAGTGCCAAAGTGGCCCCTTCCTAGTGGGAGGATCACTTGGAGGAAGATCTAAGGGATCCATAGATTCAATGCGATCATCGTTAATGTCAGTCTTGCATTTAGGCATGGAAGCTCTAAGATATCCTTATCATCAGTATTCTTCTCAAGAAGAGGAGGCAAAGTAAGGAAACATCTTCACCAAATGTTACATCCCTGATAATCTCAAACCTTCCTTTGACCAGGTATATACATTCTAAAATCTTTATAGTTTTCACAATATCCAAGAAATTTACCTTTTCTTCCGCCGCTTTCTAGCTTGTTTCTTTTGTCTCTCAGCACATGGAAAGATACGAGGAATCCAAAGATACAGAGATGGTGATGAGGCTCATCAATGGGTAAATTATAGGGACCTTAATGCACCTCCAACTTACTAAAATCAACTTTTCTCATAATTATTTACATGTTTTAATTATATTTTCATAATGAGAAGAGTAAAGATGAGATGTCATGTCTAGTGATCTAATGTGCATTCATTGTAGTTTTTGGAGCAAATTTTGGCTTATTAAAGTGCAGGAACTCAAACGAGACAAGAAAGAGGGATTCTAGGAGATAGGATCTCCCTCCTTAACGCCTCACTCACTAGAAAATTCCTTAATCAAATCTCATCAGCTCGGAGTTGCAAGCAGCTAAGTCATGAGGATCATTGGCAGCCAAGCCAGTGATAGTTGAAGACCAGTTGATCTCGAGATTGGGATCCAAGCTTCCCCAAATTTAAGGAAGTTGTTGGTAACTTCAGTTGCATAAATAAAGAGGTGTAGAGCTTCATTAGGATTCAGATTTTTTGTTCAAGATAGCTAAGTAGTATTTTCAAGTTGAAGCATTATAACTAAGCACTCTTGTGTATTTTTGATATTTTAATGAAAATGAGAAGCATTTCGTTGATCCAACACTGAGTTGACTCAGAGGGATGAAGCTCTTGGGTTAGGGCCCAACCTTAGTAGCAAAAGTTCCTCTTTTTGTAGATGTATTCTTAGATTATACTCATATTTAGCTACTAAACTAATTTTGGTGTTGTTAATTTGCAAGTATTGGTAGGGTTGATTAGTTTACTTCCATTTGTGAATAGTTCTAACACTAGCATCGTAATGCCTATGATATTCTAGAAAGGTTTTCAAAAAGTGGTTTCCACCTCATTTCTCCCTTTCAGGGATCATTATTTGAGGAACACTTTCGATACAGCCCAAAAAACAGAATTCTTGCTTTTCTGCATAATCTAGGGTTTCTTGATAATTAGGTCATTATCTTTCAGTTTTATAGGATAAGTTGCAATTTTCATTTATGATACCTTAGGTTTTGTACTGATTTCACAATGCTTTTGTATTGATTTCAAGCACTTCCATTCATGAACTTAGCAAATAAATGGTAACAATTATGTTTTCTTCTATTGAATAAACCCTTCTTGTTTATAGATGAATTTATGTATAGATGAAAACAATGATGTGTGTTGTTGTAGGAGATTCTACATTATAGGGATACCTCATCTTAGTAGCCTCATCCAATCCATATCCACCCATGTTTCCAAAAGTCACTAAGGTCTCAATTCAAATTCTTGTTATATAAGGAAAAATTGTCATTTCCATTGAGAAAATTCATCCATCTTAAAGGCTTTTCTTGAGTTTTGAGTAGTGTATGCCACTTCCATGCCTTATTACCTCCTTATTCACCTTTTCCAAGCTCCATTCCACCTTCTAGGCCACTTCCTAAGCTTTCAGTCTATTCCTATAGTAAAATAGCGGATCCTGTAGGAGAACTAGTACATCCTGTAGAAAATCTTGAAGCAGCATGTTTTGAGCCCGAATTGATAAAAATGATCACTGAAGCCAGGATTAGGTCCGTACTTGACCTCCAAACCATCAAAATCATTGTACCCTTCTTCCTCCACACCTGTCTTCGCTACCAAAGAACAAGGAAAGATTACCATTCACATTTATAAAGCACAGAGATTAAAAAAAAGAGTTATTTTATATTTACACATGCACATAGTAGTTAGTACTCTCTAGATCAGATTTCATGCTTAGATTAGTTAAAACCTCACATGTGACAAGTAGAGTTAAAGTAGGGTTCTTTTGCAAACAAGGTGTATCAACAAGTATATAGAAGATTTCATGTTACTTTGCAAGCATTTTTTTCAGTGTTTCATTCTTGCAATTAGGCATCATTTCTTTTCTCTCATTTAGGGTAAATTTCCCCTCTCTAGTTGGTAATCAGACTTCTTCTAGTCAATAGAAGGCTAGTTTGAGAAACCCTAGTGGTCTATTGCCCTAGCTAAGCAATGAAAAGAGTAGACCAATTACATCTATTTGTGTACACAACACTGTCACCTCCAAGTTTGTACGAACCTCAGGTTGATGAAGTAAAGTCGGTAGCCCCAGGAGTTGCAGCATCCTTGATGCAATACTATGTTCATTACCTTTTGGCACCATTGTCAGGGAGGTGTCTGAGTAGATGTGATTTCTTCTTTCTTTCTTCCTTTTCTTATGTTTTTCTTTCTGCAATTAGTTCTATTCAACAAATAGTTACAATTTAGTTATGTTTTCTTTCAATTCTACAAGTAGTTTAAAACTTAAAAAAAAAACACTCATTTCATGCCTCTTAGGAATAGAGACAACTTAGGAAAATTTCTGCCAAATTCCCCCACCACTTCAAATAGCCAACCTTCCCTCTTCTTCAGTGGTTGTGAGCTAGAGGACCCCTTAGTCGAACAAACAGAGATTTTTGAAGAGCAATTAGGGGAAGAAGAAGAAATCATTCCATCAACTGACACAATGGCTGAAAATAGAAATGAAAGGGGAGACAAAGAAAGAGTTGAGGGTTCTTTTCCCCTTATAGAAACTAATGGGGATGCTAAGATGAAAGAAATAAGTCTCTCTTCTCTTCCTCACTTCCATGGCCTGACCTTAGAAGATCCAGATACCTTTTTGTTTGAGTTTTCTGTCATATGGAGAACTTATGATTGCACCTTTGATGATCAGAAGCTGAAATTATTCGCATCCACTCTCAAGGATGTAGCCCTGCGTTGGTTCATGG
>APFE030261449.1:68467-74154 GCA_000404065.3 Pinus taeda
GTAGTCAATTTACATCCCACATGATTGAGGATTTGTTAAGCCAGCATAAGATCAAGCATAGAAAGTCCACTCCTTAGCACCCACAGGCTAATGGGCAAGTAGAAGTCACCAACCGAGCATTGAAAATCATTATGATCAAAGGTATTACCAACAACAGAAAGGGTTGGGTAGATAGATTGGTGGAGGCCACCTGGGCCTATAATACTACTTGGAAGACCACCACTAGCTTCACTCCTTATGAGTTGGTCTATGGGAAGAAAGCCTTGTTGTCCATTGAATTTGAATACAGCACCTTAAGGATGGTAGCACAATTAGGTCTAGATGTCACAAGGGCACATCAAGAAATATTGATCCAGCTAAATAGGTTAGATGAATTTGGGATGCAAGCCCTCCTGCACACAGAAGTGACTCAAGTACAAAGGAAAATCTGGCATGACAGAAATATCAAGGACAAACAGTTTCAAGAAGGCGATTGGGCCTTGATGTATGACTCCTGGTACACAGATTTCAAAGGCAAGATAATGACTAGATGGTTAGGCCCATATGTGAAAGAAAAGTGCCATGATAATGGCATTGTTCAAATAAGAACCATCGATGCAGAAGTTATCCCTTTGCTTGTCAATGGGTATAGGTTAAAAGTTTACAAAAAGCCCTTAGCAAAGCAGGAATTCATCAACATCATCAGCAAGGTAGTGATGGTGATTTAAGGAGCCTCGACTTCCACCTCACTAGGTTCTTAAAAAAATAAAAATAAATAAAGAGACCCAAGTGAAAACCTCCATGAGGCACTTGAGTCTACCTTTTGGGTTGAAAACCTCTAGAAGGCAGCCCAAGAGTATTAAAAGAAAAAGAGAAAAACAATAAAAATAAAATATCTCTAGGTCAAAACCTCTTTTGAGACACCCAGGGCAGGCAACAAGGATGAAAACCTCCTTTGAGGCATCCTAGTTTCCTTTCAAAGAAAAAAAAAGGAAAAGAAAAGAAATAAAAAAACATAGAAAAATAATGGCAAGGACCTCACACCTGCTAGTCATAACAATTTTGTTTTTGTAGGTTGCAAGAGGATAATGAGCACAGGATACAGAAGGAAACAAGCCCTATAACAAACTATGTTTTCCTTCATGCATTTCATCTCCTCCATAATCCCCATGTTGTTCCATCCATACTCAACTCGAGATTTCAATTCCAAGAAATTCTATGTTTTCTATAGGATTTCCTGTAATTACTACAAGAGTTTCTTGTAGGTATTACAGGAGGTCTTGAAGAAGTAAAGGAAGGGAAGTCCAATGGAAAAATGGTGATGCAATCCTATTTTGGAATATGAAAGGAGCCATTAACTTCACCACACCTCAACCAACACCCTTCATGACCATGTCCCCCTGTGTCCATCAGAAAGAAAAAAATCAAGTTAGACAATATGAAAAAGAAAAAAGATAAAAGAACATCAAAAAGGGGCATAACAACAACATCCTACCAAACATACCACTCCATAACCATGCCTTCCACTCATTCCAATATGCATTCAACTTCAGAGCAGAGAAAAGGTGCGGAGATTCAAGAAAAAGGAAGCTACACGACATCCTATAGACATCATGTAGGAAATCCTGTAGCAACCTATTCCACAAAAAAAAACACAGCAACTCCAACTCACAAAGGAATCTCATCCAGAGCTCAGCAGCAACAAGATCTTAGCAGCAACAAAAGCAAACACCTGTACATCATCAAAGAAACAAACCATCAACAAAATAAGAAAAAAAACAGTTGAGAATATGCAAAGTCTAGGTCAAGAACAACAAATTGACACCTCTCCAGCATGCATTAACAAGGTAAAGGACCAACAAGTATGTCATCTCATCAATAATCCCTCGTATGTACAAATATGATTAAACTATAGGAATATGTAGGAAGTTGATTTTATAAGCGAAGGTGGCCAATTAACTTGGCCACCCTTAGTTCGATAGGGAAAAGTAAAGAGTTAGTCAACTACACACGTGGCAACGTCACATAAAAAATGGGGGAGGGGGGGGGTCAATCAAAAAAATTGTTAAGTTATGGTGAATAGAAGTGGGAGATGATTATGAGGAAAGGTGGTATGATGAACTTGTAATAGGACCAACGGTCCAAAAGGAGGTATTCGTACTCGGCCAACCAGCACATCACCCAACAAAATCATCCACAAATGGAAATAATCATTAACTCCCATGCAAAGTATTGCTTACTTCGAGAATTTGAATGTGAAGGTAACCTCAAGGAGTCATCGAAGGAAAAAATTACTCTTGGCCTCCTTGCAGTGAGCACGTATAGGAAACAGTCAGAACCCACAGGAAACAAGACCACCTACAGGAAACTACAGGATACAGGGAGAATTATCACACAGTGTTGTAGGTGGACACCAAGGGTCATCAATTCAACAATTCTCATCACCAGAGAATAGAAAAGGAAGGTAGGTGCCATACCTTCTGTGTTTTTCATTTGTAGGGAAAAAAAGAGAAAAGAAGAAAAAATCCTCATTTCTTTTAAGTAGTTGTAGTAGGCATACAGATAGACAGATTCATGTGAAAGTTAACGAAGGGTAAACTTTGAACCCTCATCACCTAAAAAAGTTCCTAAACCATATCCACCCAAACCTCATTCAAACAAAAAATTGCCAGAAAAATATGATAGAGGGTTTCAACAAAAGAGAGCCCACAAGCACAACCAGAATACACCAGCATCCTCCTGTGACAGAAATCTTTACAAGGCATCAATGGATGGGGTTCTTTGAGCCACTAAGGGGATATGATCCTGTGTCTAGGGAATTTTCAATGTCACTCATACCTCTAGCTTGAACAGTGCCACTGCTATAGTGAGGGGTTTGTTAGTAACAATTACCCCTGAGAATATTAGTAAGATAACTACACTCCCCCTAGGATTGCAGTGGAGAAAAGAGGACAAACTAACAACACTCTTGCCAAGAAGGGAATTTTCTTGGAAGGAGAAGAACCAATTGTAGACAAAAATGGGGTTAGAAGGGAAAGTATTCCATATCCTTGGAATGAAGTAAGTTAGGACAACATCAAGCATATTTCCTATGAAGGTAAATACAATGTAGTGTATGGGTACCATTTTAGACTCCTCCACGAGCTAAGATTTGGAGGGGAGACACTTCTTCATAACAGATTTAGTGTACCTTACTTTTTGTTACAACCAATAATAGACATGGGCATCAAGGTACAAGAAGCGAAACATCAGCCCTAGCACATCATGGGTTGATCAAACTCATCCTCGAAGATGCTCTAAACAATTTGAGAATCCTTATTACATGGTCAACATTTGCAGACATGAAGGAAGAGGATGAAATTCAAGCCATTGAGTATGACAAAAGCTCTAATTCTAGTAAGAGAGAAAAAGAAAAATAGCATGAAAAAGTGGAGGCAGAAATAAATGAGACAAAGGATGAAGTAAATAAGGATGAACAAAATTCTAAAAAACATAAGAGGGAGGAAGAGGAATCACCAAGGGTGTCTCCAAAGCCTACAGACTAGGAGGCAACAACTTCTTTAACTTCCCTAAGTACACTTACCAAATCAAAGGGAAAGAGATAGAGAACAACTCCCCTTTAATTTAGAACAAGGAAGAGCACCTGGATAAAACAAGGGAGACCTACAACCCCTACCAAGATTCCAATTATCATAGAGGACTCACTGAAGAACAAGAGGAAGTAATCCCTCTAGAAAATAAGGAAGAAGAACAAACATCAAAACAAGCTGCTCCTAGGTCACCAATCACCTATGTTAGGAGACCTGTCACCAGGTCAACCTCAACAAAACAATTTAAACAACCTTTGACCCCTTCACAAAAAGGAAAAGGTCTCCTACAGGAAACACAGACACAACTACAGGAAGCAAAAACAGTCCTACAAGAAACCCTGTCAAAACTATAGGAAACACAGAAAAAAGATCAGGAAAGGTAAGGACAAAGGGAAGGAAAAGAGACGTAAATTACTCAAGAAAAAATAGAGGGAGAGTCATAGGAGCTGAAGGAGCCTAGCCGATAGCCAAACCTCGGCTCCTACTACAGATTCGTTGAAGAGGGTAGGGTGATCCCACAAAAATTTTCCATTCCTCTATTCTTTGAACTTGAAAAAGAGAGAGAAAGGACACATCGGTGGATGCAAATTGCTAAATCAAAAGGGGTGGAGGATGTAGGCCACATGGAATAGAAGCTTCAAGAAATGGGTAGAGAATTAAGTAGCATAAAGGGCATGGAAAAAATGGTGAAATCTCAATTAGAGGGTGAGAACACATGGATAAGAAATAAGCTACAAGAAAAGGAAGGCCAATTCGAAACTATGGCAAGCCTATCCATGGAGGAAAATCAATGCAAGATGCTAGCAAAATCATATGCCTTATACTGCAAAGAAGATGGCTGCAGTTTCAGATAAAAACCCTAGCACAAAGAGTAACCATGCCTTTCCAAGACTGCAAGAAGTTCATTGACCTTTGTGACCCAAGCATCCTGGAGGATAGAGCAAAGATATCTGAATTCTACCAACACAATTTGGCTCTAATAGATTTAAATGTGTGGGACCCCAATCCAATGATAGGGGGCTTACAACTAATGGCGTTGGCGTCTATTGGGATGGGATCCATTGGGTCAGTTTTTGGAGTTAAAGTAACCCAGGTTTTGATACATTTTGTGTAAATAATGTAAAGTCATCGCAATTTGTGGATGGAGAGTGCATAGATGGCTAAGATTCATGGGGGTTTAGCCCCTTGTTTTATGTAAATTTTGAGTCGGTTTTGAGATCCAACCATGGAATTGTATGAAAAAGGCTATAAATAGGTGTGTCTTAGAGAGTCTAAGGCATGTTTTGGACAAGTAATGGGTAGATAGAAGAGAAGTGATAGTGAGAAGAAGTAGGTCAGATAGGAGAAGAAAGGCTCTACAGCTAAGTGCGCAGAGGCCTGGGTAGAGTCCTTAGCTGAGTGCACAGACCCCTACAACTGAGTGGGTAGGGTAGTTTTGAGTCTGTAATCCTGAATTGAAGATTAATAAGGGCATCTACCCAAGAATTTTTGCGTATTTCTATTAATTTTATATGTTGTCGATGAATAATGTGTTTTACGAAATATTGATTGTATGTTGCACAACTCTATTGAATAAATGTTAATGGTGTACGCAATGCATGTTCATGTAGTTTCACGAAGACTCTGATGCATTCTCTAATGTTTACTAATAACTTAAATAGATATGCGTGAACACTAATTTAGGGTTATTCTCTGATGTGCATAAGTGGATAAACTGATTGTGAAAGGTCCATAAAGACTCTGATTCATTCTCTAATGTTTACTAATAACCTAAGTAGATATGTGCGAACACTAATTTAGGGTTATTCTCTGATGTGCATAAGTGGATAAACTGACTGTGAAAGGTCCACGAAGACTAATTGTAGACCTCTGCGAAGGTCTAAAGGCCATTTTGACAGATTTGCAACAGTCTATCCTAGGATTGTATCAGTCTGCAAAGGCAGATCTGAGGTACTAAAAGAGATCACACTAGTCTCTGGATGCAGAAACTTGGTTCTTGCATCCACCCATACTATTTCGAGTGAGACTGCAGCCTCCGATACATGGGTTGTTGCCAAAATCGCTAATAGTGTAGGGATTTGTTGGGTTGGTGCAACTAACTCTGAACCTGGGTCAGGA
>APFE030261449.1:75368-115597 GCA_000404065.3 Pinus taeda
TCAATCAAAAAAATTGTTAAGTTATGGTGAATAGAAGTCGGAGATGATTATGAGGAAAGGTGGTATGATGAACTTGTAGTAGGACCAACGGTCCAAAAGGAGGTATTCGTACTCAGCCAACCAGCACATCACCCAACAAAATCATCCACAAATGGAAATAATCATTAACTCCCATGCGAAGTATTGCTTACTTCGAGAATTTGAATGTGAAGGTAACCTCAAGGAGTCATTGAAGGAAAAAGTTACTCTTGGCCTCCTTGCAGTGAGCACGTATAGGAAACAGTCAGCACCCACAGGAAACTACAGGATACAGGGAGAATTATCACACAGTGTTGTAGGTGGACACCGAGGGTCATCAATTCAAGAATTCTCATCACCAGAGAATAGAAAAGGAAGGTAGGTGCCATACCTTCTGTGTTTTGCATTTATAGGGAAGAAAAGAAAAAAGAAGAAAAAATCCTCATTTCTTTTAAGTAGTTGTAGTAGGCATACAGATAGACAGATTCCTGTCAAAGTTAACGAAGGGTAAACTCTGAACCCTCATCACCTAAAAAAGTTCCTAAACCATATCCACCGAAACCTCATTCAAACAAAAAATTGCCAGAAAAATATGATAGGGGGTTCCAACAAAAGAGAGCCCACAAGCACAACCAGAATACACCAGCATCCTCCTGTGACAGAAATCTTTACAAGGCATCAATGGATGGGGTTCTTTGAGCCACTAAGGGGATATGATCCTGTGTCTAGGGAATTTGCAATGTCACTCATACCTCTAGCTTGAACAGTGCCACTGCTATAGTGAGGGGTTTGTCAGTAACAATTACCCCTGAGAATATTAGTAAGATAACTACACTCCCCCTAGGATTGCAGTGGAGAAAAGAGGACAAAACTAACAACACTCTTGCCAAGAAGGGAATTTTCTTGGAAGGAGAAGAACCAATTGTAGACAAAAATGGGGTTAGAAGGGAAATTATTCCATATCCTTGGAATGAAGTAAGTTATCACATCAAGCATATTTCCTATGAAGGTAAATACAATGTAGTGTATGGGTACCATTTTAGACTCCTCCACGAGCTAAGATTTGGAGGGGAGACACTTCTTCATAACAAATTTAGTGTACCTTACTTTTTGTTACAATCAATAATAGACATGGGCATCAAGGTACAAGAAGTGAAACATCAGCCCTAGT
The DNA here is from genome assembly GCA_000404065.3 of Pinus taeda. NCBI lineage: Eukaryota > Viridiplantae > Streptophyta > Pinopsida > Pinales > Pinaceae > Pinus > Pinus taeda. The sequence continues at coordinate 76,558 of APFE030261449.1, forward strand.
ACATCATGGGTTGATCAAACTCATCCTCGAAGATGCTCTAAACAATTTGAGAATCCTTATTACATGGTCAACATTTGCAGACATGAAGGAAGAGGATGAAATTCAACCCATTGAGTATGACAAAAGCTCTAATTCTAGTAAGAGAGAAAAAGAAAAAGAGCATGAAAAAGAGGAGGCAGAAATAAATGAGACAAAGGATGAAGTAAATAAGGATGAACAAAATTCTAAAAAACATAAGAGGGAGGAATAGGAATCACCAAGGGTGTCTCCAAAGCCTACAGACTAGGAGGCAACAACTTCTTTAACTGCCCTAAGTACACCTACCAAATCAAAGGGAAAGAGATAGAGAACAACTCCCCTTTAATTTAGAACAAGGAAGAGCACCTGGATAAAACAAGGGAGACCTACAACCCCTACCAAGATTCCAATTATCATAGAGGACTCATTGAAGAACAAGAGGAAGTAATCCCTCTAGAAAATAAGGAAGAAGAACAAACATCAAAACAAGCTGCTCCTAGGTCACCAATCACCTAAGTTAGGAGACCTGTCACCAGGTCAACCTCAACAAAAAAATTTAAACAACCTTTGACCCCTTCACAAAAAGGAAAAGGTCTCCTACAGGAAACACAGACACAACTACAGGAAGCAAAAACAGTCCTACAAGAAACCCTGTCAAAACTATAGGAAACACAGAAAAAAGATCAGGAAAGGCAAGGACAAAGGCAAGGAAAAGAGACATAAATTACTCAAGAAAAAATAGAGGGACAGTCATAGGAGCTGAAGGAGCCTAGCCGATAGCCAAACCTCAGCTCCTACTACAGATTCATTGAAGAGGGTAGGGTGATCCCACAAACATTTTCCATTCCTCTATTCTTTGAACTTGAAAAAGAGAGAGAAAGGACACATCGGTGGATGCAAATTGCTAAATCAAAAGGGGTGGAGGATGTAGGCCACATGGAATAGAAGCTTCAAGAAATGGGTAGAGAATTAAGTAGCATAAGGGGCATGAAAAAAATGGTGAAATCTCAATTAGAGTGTGAGAACACATGGATAAGAAATAAGCTACAAGAAAAGGAAGGCCAATTCGAAACTATGGCAAGTCTATTCATGGAGGAAATTCAATGCAAGATGTTAGCAAAATCATATGCCTTATACCGCAAAGAAAATGGCTGCAGTTTTAGATAAAAACCCTAGCACAAAGAGTAACCATGCCTTTCCAAGACTGCAAGAAGTTCATTGACCTTTGTGACCCAAGCATCCTGGAGGATAGAGCAAAGATATCTGAATTCTACCAACACAATTTGGCTCTAATAGATTTAAATGTATGGGGCCCCAATCCAATGATTGGGGGCTTACAACTAATGGCGTTGGCATCTATTGGGATGGGATCCACTGGGTCAGTTTTTGGAGTTAAAGTAACCCAAGTTTTGATACATTTTGTGTAAATAATGTAAAGTCATCGCAATTTGTGGATGGAGAGTGCATAGATGGCTAGGAGTCATGTGGGTTTAGCCCCTTGTTTTATGTAAATTTTGAGTTGGTTTTGAGATCCAACCATGGTCCACGAACCATGGAATTGTATGAAAAAGGCTATAAATAGGTGTGTCTTAGAGAGTCTAAGGCATGTTTTGCACAAGTAATGGGTAGATAGAAGAGAAGTGATAGTGAGAAGAAGTAGGTCAGATAGGAGAAGAAAGGCTCTACAGTGAAGTGCGCAGAGGCCTGGGTAGAGTCCTTAGCTGAGTGCACGGACCCCTACAATTGAGTGGGTAGGGTAGTTTTGAGTCTGTAATCCTGAATTGAAGATTAATAAGGGCAGCTACCCAAGAATTTTTGCATATTTCTATTAATTCTATATGTTGTCGATGAATAATGTGTTTTACGAAATATTGATTGTATGTTGCACAACTCTATTGAATAAATGTTAATGGTGTACACAATGCATGTTCATGTAGTTTCACGAAGACTCTGATGCATTCTCTAATGTTTACTAATAACTTAAATAGATCTGCGCGAACACTAATTTAGGGTTATTCTCTGATGTGCATAAGTGAATAAATTGACTGTGAAAGGTCCATAAAGACTCTGATTCATTCTCTAATGTTTACTAATAACCTAAGTAGATATGTGCGAACACTAATTTAGGGTTATTCTCTGATGTGCATAAGTGGATAAACTGACTGTGAAAGGTCCACGAAGACTAATCGTAGACCTCTGCGAAGGTCTAAAGGCCATTTTGATAGATTTACAACAGTCTATCCTAGGAGTGTATCAGTCTGCGAAGGCAGATTTGAGGTACTAAAAGAGATCACACTAGTCTCTGGATGCAGAAACTTGGTTCTTGCATCCACCCATATTATTTCGAGTGAGACTACAGCCTCCGATACACGGGTTGTTGCCAAAATGGCCAGTAGTGTAGGGATTTGTTGGGTTGGTGCAACTAACTCTGAACCTGGGTCAGGACCCCCTAAGCCAACAAATGGTTCCATTGCCGAGACCAGTATCTGCTTGAAAAAGATGTGTGATGGCGCATCATTGGAATCTGACCAAGAAAGAAATTTAAAATTGGTTGGATTGGAAGATTCACGAGTTTGCAGCTCAAGAAAACAGGAATCTGCACCTGCCAAAGGAAGAGTGGTTGAACAGGTACCTGTACACGTAGATACATGAGATCTTCTTCTACACTTTTCCCATTGAACTATATGAGTGGTTGGCTAAATTCATAGATAACCAAGGAAGGAGGAAGCTCGATAATCCTATAGTGTGGACTCTAGAATTAGTGCGATGGTTAGAAGCCTCTGAAAATAAGATCACACAGTCTGTTGATCATTAGCTTGATCTAATTATAGGAGGATTTGTTACAGAATTTGTAGTTGATATATAAATCAGCTACAATGAAGCAGAGCGACTATTTTTCAAAGGACCGCAAGGTAACTATTTCAGATCATTGAACACTTGGATTAAAATGTTTTTATGTGAAAAATGGGTGATGCCATTAGTGTGATGTTTGGAGCTTCACGAAGTGGACGATTATTTAGAAATATTGAAGGATCAGGACCAGAGTATAGTCCATTGATTGGACCTCCTTTAAGTGACAATGAAGGGGCTGAACAGACTCTACCGTGAAATGTTGTTCAGCTAATCACTAAGGGGATTCCTAGAGTAAATCCTCTATCCACTCCACCTCCGCCTCACCTCCACTGCATACACCTTCGCCCACGCCTCCACCTTCACCACCACCATCCGACATGGTGAACACAATGAAATTTCCGATCTTCAAAGGCATATGGAGTGAAGATACTGAGCAGTTTTTGTTTTTCATGAACATTTTGTGGATGGCGCAATAGATTACTAATGACAATATCAAGAAGGCACAGTTGGTTATCGCTCTGTAGGATCGCACACTAACTTGGTATATTAAGTATTGTTCTGATAATATTCTTGTGTCACTAGCAGATACTAAGGCGGCTATAAACAAGGAGTTTAGTAAACCTAAGTCTGACTCATAAGCAGTAATTGTATTTAAAGAGATCATGATGATGGTCGATGAGACACCATGGGAATTAGATCAATGGTTGAAGTGTCAAATTTGAGAAACTAACATGCATCTCTCAGATAATCAACATCACGAATGGTTTATAACTTCACGTCTACTCCACCTGAGAATTTATTTGTCACAACAAAAGATATGAACACAGGCAGAAGCCTTGGAAATTTCAATGAGGTTGCATGGAACGCCTATTCAGGATGCGACCTTGGGGGTACAATAGATCCACTCTTAATTACAGAGCTTACACTTAGGACTGCAGAGCTTGAAAAAATACAAGAAGACTAAACCAGAGGTGCATGCGGAAGCCTGGTGTCTGAAGTGCAAGAGCCAGGGGCACAATAAGGACCACTGCCCCATGTACTCAAATTATATTAAAGGAGGGGGACCAATTCCCCTGAAACCAGAAGCCCTAGCAGGATCGAGCATGGGGGTTGCATTATGGTGTGCTATTTGTCCAGTTGTTGAACAACATGAAACAGATAATTTCCATTTGCTTCAAAAGTTCATCCAGACACCTAAAGAGATATTCTGTAACTTCTGCGTATCGATGGGCCACGGTGAGTGCCATTATCAAAGCTATGACCTAATGATGGAAAGAACACCTACATATCAAATGCAAGTAGAGACTCGGCCTCCAGATCAGGGCAACAGGGGGGTGCATGGAGGTTTTCAAGGACAAGGAGGAGGCCAAGGACGAGGACCTGGTAGAGGCCACAGTCAACTCATCTGTTAGAACTGTGGAATGCCAGGGAACTATGCATGAGACTGCTAGAATCAGGCACGCCCATTGTGTTAATATTGCAGCCGGTTTGACCATACTATAGAAGAATGTCCAGTGTCGATAGCTAAAATAAAAGAGAAGAAAGCACAGCCTCAATAGCCTACGCAAAACTTACATATGATGAGAATTGAGTCTTGCGAGGAGGATCAAACCGTGAATATAGTGCTGAGAAGTGCACCTGCAAAGGTTGATCCCTCTGTGCTCACTACGTTGTTAGAGACCTGCATAAGACTGCTACATGATAGCAAAGCTATGGAGGGCCTACAAGAATTAATAAATAAATGTCCCAGCAAAGAAAAGGTCCCTGATGGGAACCATGTAGTTAGAAAACTTGGCAAACATAAGGCACGAGCAGGGCGCAAGATGAGGCTCACCACGCAAATAGGTGATTACTAGATAGGCTAGGTCATTTTGGATCTAGGGTCTGATGTGAACGTTTTGCCAAAAAAAACATGGGAAAGAATGGGGAGACCTGCATTGCAGTGGTCTCCGATTCAGCTCAGAAGTGCGAACTAGTAGAAAATAATTTCAATGGGATGATTATATGGAGTAAAGTTGATATAGAAGGTGCAAGTGTGATGATTGACTTTGAGATTATAGAGATCGTCGATGACAACAATCCATATCCCACACTCCTGGGAATTGACTGGGCCATTGATATTAATGGGGTCATCAATATAAAGAAGAAGGCCATTTTAAAGAAAATCATTTCGGGTTGTATTACCATTTGACCTTGTAGAAGGGGCGTGCTATATTGAACCAGTGCACGATTATGAAGAAAATGAGGATGAACTAGATCAAAACTATAAAATAACATCGCGACACCAACACTAGATTAATTTGATGCCAGATGGATAGTTTGGATGGGACCAGGAGAGTTCTTTCACCTCTGATTCAGACGAAGAGTTGGGGCATTGGTAGAATTGTCTTACATGAAGTATCCACATTGTGATGCAATATGATGACGAAGTTACTGTGATGTGTTTCATTGGAGATAAGGAAATTACCCTATTATGATGGTTTAACTTCCAAGCATTAGATTTGATGCTACAACTGCATGATGTTGGGGTACACATAAAAATAGTTTTGATGGATGGCGAGATTACAAAAGGATGATGAGGCTACAGTTTAGGCGGTCTAAAAGTAGATTGACTAAGAAATATAATGGAAGGGATGATCTGCATGATCACCTAGCAACATGGAATAAAGCATGGGGAACAGAATTGTAGTGGGAGTGGGTACACATATTTTGCCACACTTTGGATACAATTCCCATGAACTGGTATCTGGAAACAAAGCTCCGCCATGGTAATGTAAAATGGGATATATTGAGAGAAGCATTCTTATTGACCTTCATATTTGAAGATGGCTTCGCAAGCATCGATGAAGCCCTCCAAGAAATTAAGGTGGTTATCTTCAGAAAGCCACAAGAACCTATGGAATGGGTCCCACCAAATTGGAGCACCCAACTATGCCATGCATTGGAATGCTATAATGTAACCACTAAAGAGGAGGATGAAGATCCGAGAAACATTAACATTCCTGAGGCAAAAGGGCATTGTGAAGTCGAGAGCCCACCAATACACAACCCAGACATCACCGCATCGTTGAAGGAAAAGAAAGTAAACATTGGTACTGAAGTAGAACTGAAGTTTGCAAAGATTGGCGATTATTGGGGTGATGCCACTGTGGATAAAGTTGTTGAGTTACTCCATGAATACAAGGACCTCTTTACTACTAAGTTTTCATATTTCAAGGGCATAGTTGTTGATTTAGGCATTACGAAGATCACTCTAAAGCTGGACGTGAAGCCTATTAAACAAAGGTCATATCGCCTTAATCGTAAATACAAGGAAAAGTTTCGCCAGGAGTTGGATAAGATGTTGGAGGCGAGCATTATAGAACCAGTTGAAGAATTTGATTGGGTGAGCACGATGGTGGTTCAGGAGAAGAAACAGAAGGGTGAAATAAGGATTTGTGTACATCTATGGAAGCTTAACGATGCGTGTGTCCATGACTCATTCCTGGTGCCATTTACAAATGAAGGGTTGGACAATGTTGGAGGGCAGGAGGCCTACTCATTTACTGACGGGTTTTCTAGGTATTATCAGATTAAGATCGTGCCCAAAGATAGGAGAAAAATAACCTTCGCAATAGGATGGGGTTGTTTTCAATACACTGTGATGCTGTTTCGACTCAAGAATGCACCTGCGATATTTTCCCATGTAGTCATAGCAACGTTTAAGGAGTTCATTCATAAGTTCCTGGAAGTATACTTTGATGACTCGACGGTGTTTGTATTAGTAAAATTCCATGTAGAAAGTTTGCGCCTGATGTTGGATACATGTCGCAGATACTAAATCGCGCTGAACTTGAAGAAATGCATATTCTATGTTCCCTTTGGAATCTTGCTAGGTCATGTGGTGTGCAAGAAATGATTGATGGTGAACCCTATAAAGATTGTAGAGTTGTGAATTTGGAGGCCCCAAGGAACATCAAGCAGTTGCGCGCGATGCTAGGACATACAGGATATTATAGAAAATTTATCAAATCCTATGATTAAATTATTGCGCCCATGGAGAAACTGCTAAAGAAGGACACAAAATTCTATTGGGATGAAGAATGTCAGCATAGCTTAGAAGTATTAAAAGAAAATATGGTCACCACGTCGATCTTGGTATTCCCTGATTAGAAGAAGTAGTTTCATGTACATATGGATGCCTCTTGCATTGTGTTGGGTGAAGTGTTAACGCAGGATGGTGAAAGAGAAATGGACCACCATATAGCCTTCATGAGTAGGAAATTATTGAAGGGTGAGAAACATTATTCAACAACTGAGCGCGAAGGATTGGCCATGGTGTATGCATTGCAAAAATTCAGGCAGTATCTATTAGGAGGGAATTTCAAAATGTACACAGATCATTCTGCCTTGAAGTAACTAGTTAATAAGCCTATGTTTGAGGGGAAGATCTACAAATGGTTGCTACTATTCCAGGAGTATGACTTTGAAGTCCTTGTGAAGCCAAGAATGTTAAATGCAAGATCTGACCATTTGTCCCAGATCAAGACAGCCGAGGAGTCCAATAATCTGGAGGAAGGGTTGCCAGATGCACAGATCTCTGTGTTGTGCATCACAAATAATCATTTTGCCGATATTATTCACTTCTTGACTATGGGGATGGCACCAAAAGGGTGTACAAGTCAACAAAAGAAGGAACTAATAGTGCATGTGGCAAATGTTTCAGTTATTGCGGGACATTTGTATAAGATGAGTGTTGATGAAATATTGTGAAGATATGTGCCAGATTTTGAGAAGGATAGCATTCTTACTGCAACTCATGGGGGAGCTATTAGAGGTCATTATATAGGCAAGGCAACCACGCAGAATATTTTACGCGTGGGTCTATGGTGGCAAATGTTGCATAAGGATTCCAAGGCGTATTGTAAGGCATGCGATGCATGTCAAAGAAATGCCAGACCATTGCAAAGGGATGAGTTGTCATTGCATCCTCAAGTATCTTTGCAACCATTTGAGAAATGGACGATTGATTTTGTTGGGCCAATTCAAACCCCAGGAAAGAAAATAGGTGCACGCTATATCATCACCACGACGGAGCATCTCACCAAATGGGCAGAAGCACAATCGGTTCAGGATTGTACAGGGGCTACGATAACAAAGTTTTTGTTTGAATATGTCTTAACCAGATTTGGTTGCTCGAAAGTGTTAATGAGTGATAGAGGCATGCACTTTCAGAATGAAATGATCAGCTGGCTGACTGAAGAATTCCAGGTCTACCATCAGAATAGTACACTGTATCACCCACAGTCCAATGGAATTATTGAAGCCTTTAATAATATCTTGGAGAACGCGCTGACAAATATCTGCAACACAAGGTGAAATGACTGGGATGTGCGTGCACCTGCAGTATTATGGGCTTATATAACTATTAGCAAGAAACTGATAGGGAAAACGTCATTCAGATTGGTATATGGGGTCAAAGTTGTAATGTCGATGGAGTATATTGTGCCTAGTCTATACATGGTAGCTCTCACAGGTATGGTGGATTACAAGGCCTTAGCGGAATATAATCGCGCAGCAGATGGAGCTCGAAGAGGACCACTTTTTGGCAGGATTCATCAACGAGTACAAAAGGAACGTGAAAAGCATGGCACGATTTCCACATCAAGATTCACACGTTCAAGGTAAACGATATTGTCCTGTTGTATGACAGTAAATTCACTAAGTTTCTGGGTAAATTCCAGATTCATTGGCTAGGGCCATATACTATCAAAGAAATTACAGATGGAGGCACAATCTAGCTCATGAAGCTGAATGGGGAAACTTTTCTGGGAAGAGTGAATGGGAGCAGATTGAAGTTTTATATAGGGGATCTTTTGTAGTGACTATATGGCGGCAGGATAGTCTTAATGCTCCAAGAAGTTGCAAGGGAGCGCAGGACTATAAACTACACTGCACAGTTTGAAGGACCATGTAGTAAGAAGGCTACACGAAAGGTGACAAAATGGCAACCTAGGAAGTTGTGCGCAAGGAGTTGCACCATGGAGGAAGGTACCGTGCATCATGACAGGAAAGTGACAATTGGAGTCACTCTTCATGACTTGACGGCCAAAAGATGGTTAAGGGGAGAAGGATGGTAGAATTTAAGGAAAAACTCTTTAAAGATCTGCCGCTAAAACTGCATTTATTATCAGAAATTAGGGGAAACAGTTAGATTTGAATTAAAAGCTCCCTATAAATTACGGGTGCCGGTCCAACAGAGAACACTTTGCGCTCTCAGCATTTTTAGTGAGATTTGTTGTCTGTTGCCTATGAACCGATCGTATTGGGAAGATTTAGTCGCGAGCCTCACGTTTTCTAAGTTATCTGAGCTAAACTAGAAATTTATTCTAGAAAAAATGATTGCACCGAGTACTGCTGAAACTATGAGTATTGGCGATGTTGCCTCTGAAGGAGCTGCCCCAAAGGTTGTAAGTATGAAATCTCTGTCTCCTGTACCTACAACGACGAGGTTGCCTAGGCCGAAGCCTACACCTACTAGAGAAACCCAACTAGCCAAATCAAAGAAGGAAAAGCAGAAGAAGCCAGTGCCTGTCTGCGCTTCCCTAGGAAAGCATTCCGAAGCACAGAAGCGAAGAAAGGTAAGTAGAAGGTAGTGGACATGGAGACGAAAGAAGACCATGGAACAGAAGACACTGATTCTAAAGGAGTAGAACCCATAACTAGGCTACCTAAGTATATCCCTCTGTGGAAGGGAAAGGCAAAGGTCCCGAAAGGCCCAGATTCTAAGAAGTTCACCATTTCCACACCCCTACTACCTGAGCAGGTCCCTTTTGAAGGTTCACGGCTCACACAGATCCCACTATTGAAAATGGAGGATTGGGAACTCGCAGATCGCGCTAGGTTTCCCCACTTGGCGACAAATAAGTATATGATATGGGTTTATTATGCCGAATTAGGTGTGAAGGCATTAAAAACAAAGGAATGGGTCTGCAGTGTTGAGAACTCAGGGTTACTTAACCCGTTGTAGGTGCCCCATTATAACCGCACCCCCATTAACACAATCTGTGTGTGCCAGCTGCTCACATTGGTGCACGATGGGTGTCTATGGCTAGGAGGGCCTATACCCATTTCAAACATGTTAATTCACAGAATTACACACCTGGCGTATGAAGGCCTAAACCCAACTAAGGAGTTTGGCGAAAAGACGAGGGAAAAGGACCTTGTAGAAAGAATGAAGAGAGATTATGGCCTCATGAAAGTTGTGAGGGTATTCCATTCTGTCTATAACAGACCCAGTAGTTCAATTAGCCACCCAGATCCTAGGAGGTAAGGTGATGCTAAAGTGTCGCGTGGATGAAGTTCCAGCACTTGTGGTTTCCCTTGCTGCGAAGTGTGCGAAAGGCATGTAATTCAATTGGTCTAGATACCTTTGTCAGGAGTTCCTGGAAAACTGCCACGAAGCCTAAGATGAAACCAAGACATTTCATTACACTTCGTTATTGCTGTAGATTGCACTTATTGCGTGGGAATTGTCGGAGGTTAGAAAATTTCCTTTGCTTAAGGAAGGATTATCGGAGGCAGTGCAATTTGCTTCCTTATGGGCTATAAAGGACCCTACACGGATTACGGAGACAAATATTTTGGGTCCTTATGGAAATGAGTCTCTACATGGCCATTAACCAGCATCTGAGTTTTTCCCCAACCTTGTACACATAGCTGTGAGCCTATGCGGTATTCAAGGCTCACTTCCATAAAGTATATATCTAGGAATGGAAAGATCCAGAGCATAAATGGCAAGACTTGCCATATTTGGTGAAGGAAATAGAAGTGCAGGAGGTGGTAGTGAGATGGGCTGCAGAGTGGCATGTCTTGTCAAACTTAAATGTTGGAACAATCATGGGCGTGGGAAGTTCTATTGCGTAGAAGAGAAAGGAGGCAACTAAGAAGGTTGCGTGTACACTCGTAGTGACAAAAAAGAAGGAAGTCACTTAAAAGGACCTGTCGAGCAAGAATGCACTGCCAAGGAGCTAGTGGAACAGGAACAACGTGAGTCACAAAAACGTGGCAGGTCACCTTCGTCAGAGACAAAGGAGGAAGAACTTTCAGGGCAAGGGGGCAGAGGAGATGAGGGGCAGAGCACCACATTGATTCTAAAGAAACATGGTACGATGCAACACGAAGGCATAAGGAATAAGAAGAAATTGGATCAGTCACAAGTTGATCCCATGGTCTTAACAGAAGGTGATCTCGATGAGCTCGGGGATAAAATTAGGGATACCATGATTGAAGTGTTGCAACAGTTCGAGTAGCAATATATGCAGATATTGGGGGGCATCGAAAAGAATCTACACGAGTTGCAGATCCAAGCAAGTAGGATATAGGTGGGCACCAGACAAGCGAGCGTGGAGAAAGCGAGCTTGGCACCTCAGATGAGCCAAGCAGCCAAGTTAGTAAGGACCCTTGACCTCAAGACTACAAAATTGCCAGATGGGTCCCTTCAAACAGATTTTGCCGATGATCACATTATCCTGAGCACTATCAAAAACATCGGACTGAATATAGTGGCGCTCTCCAACGAGACCCTCCACGCACTGCATGGAGTGGTGGCAAATGAATTGAGAGCCCGGGAGCAGTGCACCCTCAACCTCATTAGTGAATACAGAGTGAACAATGAGCAGATGTTCACTAAAAATACACAGGCTTTGAAGGAAAAGGAGACGTTGCAAGCACAAAGTTCATGACTAGAGTTAGCAGTTGCAAAGACATGCAAAATAGTGCCTGAACTTCATATCCCGGAGGATGCACAGGCAGAAGAAAAGATCAGAAATTTATCCATTGGTGTGCGCAAGGCTAAAGTAGAGGTTGGCCGAGTTTAGTTTGAGCTCAACATGAAGATCACAAAGCTATATTTAAAGTTGTAGCCCACGACTCTGACTAAGGTCTGGGAGTAGTGCTGAGTCACAATAAAGGAAGGAATGGCTACCTTCGATGCCATAGTCACTGACTGTATGACACTGTTCGAGCAAAAAATGGAGTTAGTGACCAATATGCAGGAGGATCCTAACCTACAGACACTGAATACAAAAGTAAGGGAGTTGTAGCGACAATATGATGAATTCAGGGAAACTGCACGCTCCATAGCACCAGCGCAGCGCCTTGCCAAATTACAAGAGGGAAGGTAGCTCCTAGTGCAAGCAGAGGAAGCACAGAAGAAGGAGGCCATACTAAAGGCTGGATTGCTGCCGTGGTTAGAGGAAGGTTATCAAGTCACGACTACTATTCAGGAAAAGCTTAAATGGTTGCAGCAGACACAATAGATGATGAGGGTGGTAGTTGAAGGACTAGCTACAGAAAATTGGTTGAGGACGTCAAGAAGGCAACGATGCAGAGCGCTACTGAAGTTGCAGTATTCCAGGTGGAGTTGGGCGATCTTCGCAGGAATATTACATCACCATCCGAGTGCCTCGAGGGCGAGTCACAATCTTTGTGTTGGAGTCCTTTTGGGATGGGATCCCCTGGGTCAGTTTTTGGGTAAAAATAACCCAAGTTTTGATACATTTTGTGTAAATAATGTGAAGTCTTCACGATTTGTGGATGTGGAGCACATAGATGGCTAGGAGTCAAAGGGGTTTGGCCCCTTGTTTTATGTAAAGTTTGAGTCGGTTTTGAGGTCCAGCCATGGTCCGCGGACCATGGCATTGTATGAAAAAGGCTATAAATAGGTGTGTCTTAGAGAGTCTGAGGCATGTTTTGGACAAGCAATGGGTAGATAGAAGAGAAGTGATAGTGAGGAGAAGTGGGTCAGATAGGAGAAGAAAGGCTCTGAGGCTGAGTGGATAGAGGCCTAGCTAGAGTCCGCAGCTGAGTGCATGGATCCCTACAGTTGAGTGCACATGGTACTTTTGAGTCTGTAATCCTAAATTGAAGATTAATAAAGACAGTTACTGAAGAATTCTTGTGTATTTATGAGTATTTCTGTTAATTCTATATGTTATCGATGAATTATGTGTTTGACAAAATGTTCATTGTATGTTGCACAACTCTATTGAATAAATGTTAATGATGTATGCAATGCGTGTTTATGTAGTTTCGCAAAGATTTTGATGCATTCTCTGATGTTTACTAATAACTTAAGTAGATCTCTACGAACACTTATTTAGGGTTATTCTTTGATGCGCGTAATGGATAAAATGACTATGAAAGGTTCGAAAAGACTAATCGTAGACCTTTGTGAAGGTCTAAAGGCCATTTTGACAGAGTTGCAGTAGTGTGCCCTAGGAGTGCTTTGATCTATGCGAAGGTTCTAAGGTACTAAAAGACATCACACTAGTCTATGGATGCAAAATCTTGGTTCCTGCATCCCCCCATACTAATTCGAGTGAGGTTGCAGCCTGCACTACGTGGGTTGTTGCCGAAAGGGCCAGTAGTGTAGGGATTTGCTGGTTAGTGCAACTAACTCTGAACCTGGGTCAAGACCCCCTAAGCCAACAACATCTTGGATGAATCATGTGGAAGCTAGAGCTACATAAATAAAAAGGGTATTGGAAAGAGAATAAGCATATCCCATTTTCATTAGAGAAGAATAATCTAACTCAATGGTTGTCATCAGCACCCACAACCTCATTGCCAATGATCCAAAGCTTGCACCAAGATACCTTGTTGTACAAGAACAAGCAGTCACTCATTTTGAAGACATGCTGAGATTGCTAGGGGATGAGAGCCAGAAAACCTACAAAAGGAGATGGAACACCTTACCCTACAGCCTAAATATCAAAGAATATCATTCTCTTGACAAAATGAGGGATGCACTAGAAATAACCCCAATGTATAAGCAAGCATTAGAGAGACTCAAATTCAACTAGATTGGATTGAAACTCAGTCCACCATTGCTTTTAGGTATGCTAGAGGGGAGAAAGGAAGAAGAAGAAAGAATCAGTGAGAGGAGATAGAGAAGAATGTAAGGTTTTATCCATAAGAGGAGGAGACTACAATAGAAGCCTGGAATGTCAGCGAGGCCACCAAAGAAATGAAAGCATGGACATAGATTGAGTTTCTCAAAGGATGAGAAACATTTTCAGTAGGGGGGTGATGAGGAGGCTCATCAACTGGTAAATTATATGGACATTAATGCACCTCCAACTTACTAAAATGAACTTTTCTCATAATTCTTTACATGTTTTAATTATATTTTCCCTAATGAGAAGAGTAAAGATGAGATGCCATGCCTAGTGGTCTAATCTGCATTTATTATGGGTTTTGGAGTAAATTTTGGCTAATTAAGTGCAGGAACTCGTATGAGACAAGAAAGAGGGAATCTAAGAGATAGGATCTCCCTCCTTAACTCCTCACTCACTCAACTATTCCTCAATCAAATCTCATCAGCTCGGAGTTGCAAGCAGACGAGTCATGAGGATCATTGGCGGCCAAGCCAGTGACAACTGAAGACCTATTGATCTCGAGATTGGGAGCCAAGCCTCCCTAAATTTAAGGAAATTTTTGGTAACTTCAGTTGTATAAATAAACAGGCCTAGAGCCTCATTAGGATTAATATTTTTTTTTCAAGATAGCTAAGCAACATATTTCGAGTTAAAGCATTGTAACTGAGTACTCTTGTGTATTTTTGATATTTTAATGAAAATGAGAAGCATTCCCTTGATCCAGCACTGAGTTGACTTAGAGGGATGCATGCTTAGATTATACTCATAGTTAGCTGCTGAACTAATTTTGGTGTTGTTAATTTGCAAGTATGGTAAGGTTAATTAGTTTGGTTCCATTTGTGAATAGTTCTAACAATAGCATCGTATTGACAAGAAGATATTCCAGAAAGGATGTCAGCAAAGTGGTTTCCACCTCATTTCTCCCTTTCAGGGATCATGATTTGAGGAACACTTCCCATACAACCCAAAAAATAGAATTCTTGCTTTTTTGCATAATCTAGGGTTTCTTGATAATTAGGTCATTATCTTTCAGTTTCATAGGATAAGTTACAATTGGAATTTCTGATCTCTTAGGTTTTGTATTGATTTCGCAGTGCTTTTGTATTGATTTCAAGCATTTCCATTCATGAACTTAGCAAATAAATGGTAACAACTCTTTTTTCTTCTATTGAATAAATCCTCCTTGTTTATAGATGAATTTATGTATAAATGAAAGAAATGATGTGTGTTGTTGTAGGAGATTCTACATTGTAGGGGGACCTCATCTCAGTAGCCTCATACAAGCTATATCCACCCATGTTGCCAAAAGTCACAGGGGTCTCAATTCAAATTCTTGTTTTATAAGGAAACATTGTCGTTTCCATTGAGAAAATCCAACCACCTTAAAGCCTTTGCTTGAGTTCTGAGTAGTGGCTGCCACTTCCATGCCTTATTCCCTCCTTATTCACCTCTCCCAAGCTCCATTACACCTTCTATATCCTAAGCTTTCGGTCTGTTCCTGTAATAATACAGGGCATCCTGTAGGAGAACTAGTACATCCTGTAGGAAATCCTGTAGCAGCCTTTTTTGAGCCCGAATTGAGGAAAATCATCATTGAAGCCACGATTAGGCCCCTACTTGACCTTCAATCCATCAAAACCATTGTATGCTTTTTCCTCCATTCCAATCTTCCTTGCCAAAGAACACAGAAATATTAGCATTCACATTTATAAAGCAAAAATATTAAAAAAAATGAGTTCTTTTATATTTGCACATGCACACAGTAGTTAGTACTCTCTAGATCAGATTTCATGCTTAGATTAGTTAAGACCTCACATGTCACAAGTAGAGTTAAAGTAGGGTTAAATTAGGGTTCTTTTGCAAGAAAGGTGTATCAATAAGTAGATAGAACACTTCATGTTACTTTGCAAGAATTTTTTCAGTCTTTCATTCTTGCAATTAGGCAGCATTTATTTTCTCTCATTTAGGGTAAATTTCCCCTCTCCAATTGGTAATCAAACTTCTTCTCGCCAATAGAAGGATGGTTTGAGAAACCCTGGTGGTCTATCACCCAATCTAAGAAGTGACAAGAGTAGATCAATTACATCTATTTGTGTATACAACACTGTCACCTCCAAGTTTGTACGAAGCCCGAGTTGATGAAGTAAAGTCAGTAGCCCCAGGAGTTGCAACATCCTTGCTGCAATATTGGTGCTCATCATATGGCTAACATCGGGCTTGACACCCACGAACACTTCTTCGAGGTTCTTTTTGTCCAATGCTTAATCAGGCACCCTATTTTGAAAACATACGACAACATTTGCTGCTTCTCCACAAAGGAACTTTGACAACTTTTGATCACAGAGCATGGCACAATTGGCTTCTACAATATACCTGTTCTTTCTTTTAGCTACTCCATTTTTTTGAAAGTATAGAGCACAATCATCTATTTCTTGATACGTTCCTTTTTGTGAAAATCGATGAACTCATTAGAAATGTACTTGCCATCATTTTCGACCTGAAGATCTCAATTTTCTTCCTATTTGATTTTCAACCAAATCTTTGAACTCCTTGAACATTTTCAAGGCTTCATCCTTGTGATTCAAATAATATATCCATGTATTACTTGAATAGTCATCAATGAAGGTGATGTAGTATAAATGGCCACCAATAGAATTCACGGGCATCAGACCACGTAAGTCAGAATGAATGAGATGGGAGATGTTGTTTTTCTTGTTTGCGCTAGAGGGGAATCATCCCCTTGTCTTCTCTCCACTCGCACAACTTGGAAATAATCCATCATGTTGGGATTGAACATCAGGAATACCAGAAACCAATTTATTCCATTTTGAAACAACATCATAATGAAAATGGGCCAATCTTCAGTGTCGTAGCTCGCTTAGATGATTTGTATCATGGACCAATGCTAGAAGATTTCTTCCAGTAACCTTGTAGAGTCCTTCAAATCTCGATCGAAATGTGAATGCATCTCTCATAGGTGATGCAATAGGACAAGGAAGAAGCTTCCTCCTGATGAAGGAAACCCTCATCCCTTTGTCCTCCAAAGCATATATTGATACCAAATTCTTCTCCAATCCTAGCACATACTTCACATCATGGAGCACAACAGATTCCCCAAACTTCCAATGGAATTTAACAGACCCAAATACGTTAACATGATGATGGATTTGTCTCCAAGAATCATTTTCAAATTTGACTCCCTCTCTACCAAATTAGAAAGAACTTATTTATGCCCAGAGAAATGATGAGTGACCCCATTATTAATCAACTAACTATCACACGAATCGGAGGAGAGGACCTAGTAAAGGATAAAATAAGAATATATTCAGATTTATTGCCAGCATTACTTTTGTACCTGGAGTATCCTGAATTTTTTTGAGGATGACAATCTTCTTCATGGCCACTTGGAGCCTATCTTCTTCTTCTTTCATCTCTTCCATTGTGATCATTCCTTTAGTCATCAAACCTGTTGTTGTTGCTTCTAGTGTTGTAGCGTGGACTATGTTCTACGAGAAATCTTAAGCATAATGACCTTTCTTGTATCAATTTTAGCATTCAATGTGAGATGATGTTATATCATCCCTTCTCTTTGTGTTTCGAGGAGGATGGTTTCTTGAATTTGATGGGCCTCTTTTTCCTTTCTTCTTCTTGTTTTGAGTGAGGAATGCAGCAGGCTCTCCCTCTTCATGTTTTTGAATCCTTCCTCTTGATATCAACCTTGATTCTTCTTGAGTGAGATTTCCAATAATCTCATCAAATAATGGGAACACATTGTTGTTGCTTATGGTAGTAATGAAGGTTTCCCAAATGGTAGGGATACATGTAAGTGTTATAATCACCAAATCCCTATCAGGCACAACTTTCCCAACTCTTCGCAATTGATCTCTAAGGTGAGATATCCTCATAATTTAGGATTGCATAGACTCTCCCTTGTTCATATTCATGTCTATAAGTTGATCTTTCAAGGAAATAATTTCATTCAAATTGTTGACTTTTTACATGCCAACTATCCTATCATACATGTCCTTATACTTTCTCAAATTTCCAACATATCCAAGTAAAATATCTTGTAAACCATCAACTATAATTTTCTTTTCTTTTAATTACCTTTCTTGTGCTTGTTCTTGGCAGCAACGGAAGCATTTTCTTGAGGCTCAAGTACGTTTCCTTGAATTGATTCCAAAATATCATTGTTGTCATCTATTATCTCCAACTTGATCTTCCATGCAACAAAGTTAGATGAGTCACCCAACTTATCATGTTCCTTGAACAAAGAGGAAGACATCTTGACTTGATTAGATAGGCTCCTTAAACTTTCCAAAGATGATTACTTCAATGATTTCCTCCTTTTTGGCTTTTCATTCAACTTACATCTAATACCATGCTATTCTTCACACTTCTCAATGTTGTTTCAATTACTTTAGCCTAATTTAATTATTCAATTAGAAATCTTTCAATAACAATTAATACTTCAAATTATGAACAATAATCGAAGATAGAACAGTAAATTCAATGAGAATAGAAAACAATCAGCACATCAACAAGAGACACCAATTGGGTGAAAGACCAAGGAAAAGCCCCAAAAGGGGGGAAACGATTTGAAATTTTTCTTCTATTAGATTGCCATAAAATGTTTAGTAGAGAGTACAATGAGTCTAAATCCATAAATGATAATTAAATTCAAAGTATTGACTTGTTCAACAAATATACTAACCAATATGGAAAATATGTGCCAACAGTCAAGATAATGCAATCAAATATACCCGCTCACTTCATGTTCACCCTTCACATTTCCTATTCAACCTTCACAGTTGATGTTCACCCTTCACAGTTCCTATTCAACCTTCACACTTCCTATTCAACCTTCGATCTTATATAGAATGAAACTCCAAAAAGAAGAAGAAATGATATGTGATGATGATGTCCAAATGATCTTGAAGTCACTTAAATTGATATTCTTCCAAGGGTATCCAATTTTATTTAGGGCCAACATGACCAAATGTGCATATGGTGGGCTTCAATTCAAAAGTACAATTTCCCTTTTCCAAATTGACCGCTTCAATAGTCAAAATTAGTCGTCTTGAAAAGAGGAATCTAGTCCCATGGTTGGAATTTGTCATCGAGTTGCCAAAATTAACATGGTTTAGACTTCGAGTTCTAAATATGTAACAACACCTCTCCCATAGGTCATGACTTCATGATTAAGTCAGTTGGTTATTTGGTATGGTTTTCTCAATGAAGGTCATGGCTTTCAGTTCAATTAGAATCGATCAATTAGTCATGTTGGATTTAACCATTTTGTCGAAAAAATAGTAAATTTTGTAGAGTCTGTAAAGTGTTATTTTATAGAATGTGCCTGGTTTATGTTATTTTGTAAAATGATTAATTCTTGTACAAGGATTATATAATTCTATATGGTTTTTGGAGGTTACTTGGCTCATTTCTAAGCCAAATTGGATTCTATACGAAGCATGGTTGTCAAGGTTCACTGGTAAATATTTCTTAAGGCATGAAAATCCTTGATGATGTTTTCTTCATAATCCGAATAAGTGGTATGAGTTTTGGAAGGTTATGAGGAGGTTTCACTTGATGCTAGTTATATGGTAATAACAAATTCAAGGAGGGGTTTTATGTTCCCAAATTGATGAGCAGGCTGGAACAGAGTACAGATAGGGTATGATAGGTTATTGATAGTAGTGTGACATCAACAGTTTATTCAGTTTAAATATGTATATTGATTGAAGAGCATGTGGATCTAGTTTGAAATATTATGAAAAATGGTCCACAATAATTTGAAGAAAGAGGTGGGTGCCTCCACTAAGGTTGGTGCCTTAATCATTTTGAAGCTTGCATATCTCTAAGGTTGGTGCCTCAATCAAGTTATAACATACAATGAATAGTTTCATCATATTTTCAAGGTTGGTGCCTAAATAATGTTTTATCCTAATGCAAGTAATTGCTTGCATATATTGGTAGTCGATGCTTCTAAAAGGTTAGTGGTAGTAAATCTATGTAATGAATTTAAGAGGAGGAAGTAGAAGAATTTGTGGTTTTATCCCATAAGGGTTTCCACGTAAAATATTGTGTCCCCTTGTGTTGATGTGATAGCTTCTTGATGTATTTTTGATGTGATGATGGATTCTTTATGCATTGTTCTATTTATTGGTATGATACAATGCTACATCATTGTACATTCATAAAAAGTCATGAAATAATAAAATTGTTGCCACACTCGATCACCTCCCCCTCTTAGTGTGATATTTTGTCTAACATCATCTTCTTGGTGTTCTCTTTCCTTCCACTTGATCACTGTTTCTAACCACCTACCATTAAAACACACCCACAACCTAGTATCACCATTTGATTTCATCTCCATATTGTGATATTTTCATGGTGGCCCTAGATCTATGTTTTGAATATGTTTTCATTCCCATAATTTACTCCATTGAGCAGTCACCAACATGATAGTCCAGTGATCATGGTAGCTAGTTCTATCGCAGGTTGTTATCAAGTCTCCAAGTTGTGAGTGAGAGTGCACTTGAGCTCAAGCAAGGGTCATTTGGGAGAAAATCTCAACTACGTAAAATAAACCTATGAAAATGATGAAAAGGTATGAGGGGAGTACTTGGTGGAAAATATTTGACTTGTGCCCTCCACTCTCTAGGATCTCAATCCAAAATTTTATGGGTAAGATGGGTTTTCTCCACTAATATGGTTAACAATTGGGAAAAAGTTAACATGAGTTCTAATTTGGTGTCATTTCACATATATTAGGGCCCATTAGACCCCAAGTGGGTTTTTTAACCTTAATCTTATCATATTTTCTCTTCCCTGAAACATTTATTTTCGTCTAGGGTCTCTCTTTTATGGTATTTTTATGTTGAATTGACACTTATTTGAGGTCTTACGAATTAGGATCGTTGTGATTTTTGCAAATGATTGATGTTTCTTTATTAATATGTACCTTAGGTTCATTTTTCTTGACCTTGGCATATAGGGATATGTCTTGTTTCATCTATTTTCGAAGCATTATCGACCATATTTTCCATATTCATTGTGCCTTAGGTCCGACCCCATAATGTTGCGACATTACTCATCTATCTTTCCATATCGTAAGTTGCATAACAAAGCCTTCCTTCACATTGATGCCCTATTTTAGCACCTATTTTGCATGTTGTTGTGCTTACTATGTCTTTTTATAGACCTGCATTCCCTCCTTTTGACCTGCCATGATTCTGAATTTGATCCTCACTTTCTCTTCTATGTCATATTATTGTTATACCCAAAGAGGATTCTAAAGCTCTTTTACCTTGTGATCACTACTATGCATTGCCTTCCTTGTTTATGCATGTTGATATGCCTTTGCCTTGTCTCTCACCATTGTAATCACGTTTCCCTTGGCCCTACTACTAGCTTTTGTTTGGTGTTTTTAGCCTTCCTAGAGAGACTGCTATAATGAATGGGTTTCTTTTGCTAACCACTTTACTTCACTTTTCTTAGGGTAACTCTGTCAGCTCGAAAACAAATTCTACCCTCTATACCACTCATTCCTTTAGGACAAGCTTTCATTGTATTATTATCCTACTTTGTTAAAAACTGAAGGGTATTGAGCATCCTTTTACTTGTTGTTTGTGTTCCTTAAAATATCACGAAAAATACACCCTATATTGAGTTGTTACACATTATTTTCCCACATTTATGGAAATTTATGTCGTATCCCTATCCTTCACCATTTGAAGCATAATTTATATTAATCCCTAAAGGAGATGGAAGAAAAACCCTTCTACAGAAGATAAGCAACTTTTGCAAATACCTTAAATAAAACCCTAATTTAAAAGGATGTCGCAAGTTGGACCATGACAAATTGTGATACTGCTAGGCTGTCACAGCTTACCTACCTTCTAGGTTCTAATATGGTCGCACTTTGCTTATTCAAAAGGTGTGACACTATTTTAACAAAGGTAAAATTAAAAAGTACGAGAAGCTTCTAGAATAGAAGCCTCCTGGAAAAACATCGTAAAAAGGTATGGGTCCATCCCAGTTTTTTTTATTTTCTCATTTGATGGTAAATAAACCTAAGGAAGCTTTTTTCTTTTTATCTAGGTGCTAGAAATAGGGATATCACTCTTGTCCACAAGAGGGAGTTGTGTGTCAATAAAACTAGTGACCATACTGGGGGAAGATATTTAGATTTGTTCTTTAGCATCATTTTGATTGACTGAGTCCTTGTTTCCTTGAGTCTTCCTACTTTCTATGTCGTTGGTGAGAAAAATCTAACCCTTAAACCCTAGACACATTCAGATCTTGGAAAAAAGTTTTATTTTTCTTGGTTTTTGCACCTAACACCCCCTTTCTATGGGGAACAATGTAACATTGTCACACTATGGTATATTAGAAAATGCGATACAACCTAACTGTCACACTGTGCTGCACTTTATCTTGCGACATTCCCTGGAAAAATAAGAATTTCCTAGGTTTTCCACTCAATTGATCTTGGATCTATTTTTGATATGGTTTTTCGAGTTGTTTACTATTTCTTTACATTTTAAACTTTTGAGATTTGGTCCTTTTTGTGTGCTTTTTCACCCTTTTGTTTGAGTGTGTATTGGAAGACTTCTTCAAATTTGTGTTGATTTTTGAGTGCATGTTTCATTTGCATAATTTTGCTTCATGATCTTCTACATCATCATTGAATTATTTCATATTGTATTAAAGGACATATGAAAAAATTAAATTTGAATTTTTTTCGTGCATTTGGAAAGGAAACAAAAAATGAAAAAATCTTGCATTCTAGTTCATAGGTGGAGTATTTTTTAGCTAGGAATTGTTTATCCTACAATTTCTTTGATTTTCATTCAAAGATTAGTTCATGTTTCTTACATTAAATGTTACGCTTATTTGTTTTCTTAAAACCTCCTACTCCTAATTGTAGATAGAATTCATCAAAATTAAAATCATACATTTCATTTCATTGCATTTGAGATTTTGAGATGTGTCAAAATATATTTTTTGTCATCTCCATATACCTATTGAGTAAACAACAACCATAAAATAAATTCTTAACAAAACTTATTTGACATTTTTACATTTTTCTAGTAGCACACCTACATTAGATTAGGTGTAAGGCCTTAGAATAGGTGGTGAGTTTAAACTCTCCAAGGCTACAAAAAAACCATTAGAATCTTGCGATAGGTAGTGAATATCCATTTAATGCATCACTTTTTCTGGGGAGATCCTCTCGCACAGGAGTTAAGCTCGAGGTCACATTGGGTCCAGTGAAGTAATCTACCTTTCTTCTTTGGTTTTAGTGGCGTTGATATAAAAATATTGCAAACAATTTTGAAATACACTTGGGGATCACTTGGGAGGAAAATCTCAAGGGGATTTCGGATTAACCACCCTGCCCTTGCATGTACGTCTAACTGTCGATTGTCCCCCCCATGTTTGGTTATTATGGATGGTAGCCATAATGGCTTTAATATTAGGGCTCATACACAAGGTGATGGTGAAGAGGGCGTCCTCATTGTGCATGGGATAAATGTTGGTCAAACTCACTCTGACCTTCCTAGATGGTGCTCCACTCTATGTGAGGGTACTTGCATAAGGGTTGGACTATTAAGCAGGTGGCCAGCATCACTATTACACCCACCCTATCTTTAGCCACTTTTCATATTGATCGCATAATGTTGGATTACATCACCAACTAGTGTGCTCACTATGGGAAGGTTTGTATACTTGCTTCCTTAGATTTGGTAACGTGTGTTATATCTTTTTCTGTTTAGCAAACCTTTGGTTGGAATAGTCTAACAGAGTCTCATCTCCCTTCTTGCATTCCTTTCCAAATCATTGTGTTGGCTTGTGATAAGATTATATATCACACTATTATAGTTGAAGATGATTTTTTCAACATTATATCCTCGGCTTCTTGGCAAGATATAGGTTCCCCTCATCGTGTGTCTGGTACTCAGAAAGTGTTGGCTTTTAACCGAAGAGCCAGTGACCCTTTAGAGATCCTTCCTCAACTTCCTATTACCTTTAGAGGAAAAATTGTATGTATGATGTTATGGTAGCCAAACACCCCTTGGATTTCAATTTACTCCTCAGGGGATACAATGTCTATGCCATGAAAGTTGTTGTGTCCACACTATTTCAAGTGATTTCTTTCCCTCATAATGTTAACATTGTGACTATTGAATAGCATTCATTCATTGGTTCTTATATGACTACAAACCATCTGAACTTCCTGAACATTCCCTATATGGGAGTGGTATCCCCCCCGCCATAGGTTAATTATGTGGTAACATGTCCCATGCCTTCACTTGCCGATGAAAAAGAGCCCCTCACTATATGCTCAACTTCATTTGACCTAGATATAGTAACTGACATGGTAAACCCTTCAATGGGGACATTGGAGCCTAATCTTCCTAACCCTATTGAGTCCCTTGGCATGTATTCCTTCAAGAGAATTGTTCTTCCATTCGATGAAGACCTCTTGGAAGCCATTATTGAGGTGTGTCACTTAACATGTATTCCTTCCATAGTGTTTTCCTCTTGGAATCCATGATCGATATAAGCGTCATGACAATAGTTACTTTCCTATGTCAAGCTTGTTAAAAAATGAAGTAGATCTCCCTCCACAAAATATTGGGGGCATATGTATGTGGTCATCATGTTCGAGTTAAGCCACTAGCCTCCAAGCATAGTTATTTTTTTTTCAATCTCAAGTAAAAAAGAAACCAATCTCTGAGCATAGTTATTTTTCATTCCAAGTTTGTGTAAAACTGAAACCTGAACAATGTAAACTTTGAAATGGGAACTGATATTGTTACCTGTTTCGTAGAGATAGCAAAAAAGTCACCTGATTTTGAAAAGAGGCGATGCAGAATACACATATTTTTTTTAGAGCATAGTTTTTGGCACTTCAAATTTGTTTATTTACATTATGTTTTAAAATGTTAGTAATTTGCATGCTGATTTAAAAGAGTGGTGATTCTGCATTAGGCCCTTTTTTTAAAACACCTATTTTTTTACTTTAATTTTTCTAATGTATGAAACGTAAATAAGTATTTTCTAAATTTAACAATTTTTAACACTTTAAATTTATTAATGTATTAAGTGTGGATATTTTTTTTAAAATGTTACATTTTTTTACACTTTCAAATTTTTTATGTCAATTTTTTTTTGACATAGAAAAAACAATATAAAAATATTATATAAAAGACAAAAAATAACTATAAAAAATATAAAAAACTTATCTTGTAAACCAAAACAAAATATGAAAAACAAAAAACAAAAAAAAATAAATAAACTATAAAATTAAGTAACTAAAAATAGAAAAGTTTAAAAAGCATAACCAAAAAACTTAACAAACAAAACAAAAAAAACAAATTTCAAGACAAACTTGCTTTAAAAAAAATTGAAAATAAAAAAAAAAGGCGATAAAAATCTAGAAAACTATTAAAATCATGATTAAAAACATTAAAAAAAAAACTTAAAAAACCAAAATATGCTCAAATTAAAAAAAAAAAATAATATATATATATATATATATAAATATATATATATATATATTATATATATATATATATATGATATATAATATATATCAAAAATACCAAAAACAATTAAATTAAAATAGATATATATATATATATATATATAATATATATATATATATATATATATATATATTATTATTATATAAAATTTAAAATTACAAAAGAAAACACTAAAAAAATTTAATATATATATATTTGGATTTAGAAAAAAAAAAAAAACATATATTTTCGATTAAAAAAAATAAAAAACCTTTAAAACTTTTAAAGACATATATTTATGATTAAAACTTTAAAAAACGTATATGCATGCAGCTCCGCCACCCAGGGTCGTGCCCCCACGGGCAGCCAGGCGGGCTATCTAATTCCGAGAATCAAATAGCCACCCCCATGGGCAGTTGGGGGGTGGCTATCCGATTCCGAGAATCGAATAGCCACCGCTCGGCCACTCGTGGGGGCCCGACCCCAGGCGATGGAGCTGCGTGCAACTCTGCCACCCAAGGTCATGCCCCCATGAGCACCCAAGCGGTGGAGCTACATGCAGCTCCGCCACTCAGGACCATGCCCCCACGGGCACCCAAGCAGTGGCTATCCAATTCTCGGAATTGAATAGCCACCGCCCAACCTACCATGGGTGTCATGCCCCTACACCTACAATAGTCTTTCAACCGCTTATAGCGAGTTGCGGCACCACCAAACACTTTCTTTTCACCAATACTTATGTTCATGGATTGCGCCTAACCATTCAATACTTAATTTATTTTTTTCTTCACCAAGTATTATTATTAGCCTTTATACTAATGAACACCCATACACATTCATTACTCCACAACAATTATACATAAACAACACAATTGCAACAGTATAAAGGGAGGGGCAACTCCCTGAACATGAGTCTACCCAATTTCACTATATTTTTAATTTTCATACAATTACAAGTATTACCTTGGAAACCCCAAGTTTCATACTTAGACAAAATTCAGACTTCATGTCTTGCCAACGAGCTGCCCACCTTGTGCACACCTTGTACGGTGGCCACTCTTACATTCCACACTTAGCCAAATTTTCACTTCAGCAACACCTTCGTGCAGCCTCACACGAAACTTCAACCGCGGGCAGGTGGCTTCATTTCACTTCTCACCCAAGTTCGTTTCACCGTCAGGCGGGCACCTTTGTGCAGCCCTCCACTCCAGTTCACCATTGGGTAGGCGCCTTGGTGCACCCTCCACCCATGTTCACCAACTAGTGGACGGGCACCTTCGTGCAGCCCTCCACCTACACGTTCAACCGACGGGCAGGTGCCTCGTGCAGCCCTCCACCCATGTCTTCGACTGACAGGCGGGCGCCTCGTGCGACCCTTCACCCGTATCACCAACCACGGGCGGTCGCGCCTTCTTGCAGCCCTCCACCCATGATACCCACCACGTTCACTCGGCAGGTGTGCCTTTGGGCGACTTGCCTACAGAACTCGTTCACCAAGACTCGTGCAACTCGTGTGAGTCTGCCCAGCGGGCAGGCGCACCAACCTACGATTTGACCTGCGCCTTTACACCTACTCCTCCATGCTATAACCTGCACCTTGCACCTTCTTAATATGCTTGAGCTCGTCCTTCGATCGAATGACTTTTTCGAATGCCAACTTTCCCAACTCGCACCGACTATACATATGGTGGGTGGGCGAGTCGTGCCACCTGGCAGACTCATTCAACTCGCCCAGCTGACTTTGCCTTTGTTGTAAAACTCGTTCAACTTCGTAGGTCGGCCAACCCATCACACGGGACCGCCCCACCTATCTCACCTGTTTGCGACTCGTCCTTGGTCAATCCATGGGTAGCTCGTTCATCGTGCCCACGCATATAAACTTGCCAACAAACCATCTCCTATGTGCATTTGACATCGAATGCTCCTTCTGTTTGCCTTAGATCGCCTATCTCCGCATCGGATGTGCGTTTTCCCGTCGCATGGACCGCAGGTCCTTACATCCTCCTCCACCTAAAGTCATTGTTGTCCTTGACAATACATCCCATATCGGTAATCATCCTGTCACCAAGATTTTCATATCCAAAAAGTCTTATCCATGATATCAATTGGTCCACATACTACAACATCCCTGCAACATATGTAGAACAACCATCTCTACCATGTGTTGTCCTTGTCCTGTAGTCTCCTTGTCCTGATACTCCACCTGATACTAACATCTCTCTGCACACTAGTACCCCTCATGACTCGAACTAGTTGGGTAGCTAATCCAACCATACGCCCAAACCACAAGAATGCACATCCTTATGTCACCATCAGTCTTTCTCTGACTTCTACTACATCTCAGACTCATCAAGAATCTGCTCCAATATCCATGCTCAAGTCCATGGAATCTCCATCCCATATGTAACATGTTCAGCCCATGGTCTTGTTGCACAAGAGTGTACAACCTCTCTACTGGTTCATACATTTCCATGTCATAATACCCTCTGCACAATATCCTTGCTTCGGCATTCCCCATAGGATACCCATGAATGACACCTCTACATATGCTCTTGCATAATGTCCTTGCATAAACCGCCATGCTCCGTGTCTTCAACCTAATGTCCATGACTCTAGTTGTCCATGATGTCCAACCCATGTAGACTCCATCCCAACATCTGGTCATCTGCACCCAAGTCTGCAATCTGTCATAAAGAAGCCTTCCCTAAGGCCCCTTGTTAAGGTGGTGTAGCGCCTTCCCATCAAGGTCCCCGCATCCAACCCATCTACAAGATTGTCTTATAGAGAAAGCAGGGCCAGGCAGTTTCCTCCCTGACTCTCATCCACCCATGTATCAGATTGATACTATGTCCTCAAGTATTGGTGCACAACCTCAACCTCCTCACATGTACATCCAAGCTCTCTAAGCTTGCCTTTTGTTAACTGAAAGTCATATATGCCCATAGCATACCTGCAAAACTCCTCTATAGCAACCGGATCTCTACCTGCATAATCCTCTCCAACCACTACCTCTGAAGTAGTACTCGGACTTCCTTCATTTGCAACTCCATTGTGAAGATCATTAGTAGAATATGTCTCTGCCAAGTGCTTCAAGATTCGTGAGACTAACCTCTCACTTGCTTCCTTCTTCCTCGCTCTTGCAACGAAGTCAATCAACTTCCCTTCCTTCGTTGTTTGAGTCATACTCCCAAGTCCTCTTTGCTCCACATCCTCATGCTTCACATTTGGATCTTTGGGATACAAAGTCATAGAATTCATCCTCGGTCTATACCCCAAGCAACTTCTTCTATTCATCGGAATCAACATAGTTTTTCCTTCAGCTGTGATCAAGAGAATGTTTCGGTCCACCATTGGTATGGCTTGTGCAAGCTTCATAAAATCTTTCCCCAGCACCATAGAATGATCATCCATGTCCACGATCCTCAAGTCCAACTTTCCAAACCATGATCCCACTCTTACCTCAGTGTTCTCCATTACACCAGTAACAACTTTCATGGTAGAGTTGACTGCTTTGAAAGCACTCCACTCTCTCTCCATTTCAGCTTTCTTTCCAAAAGATTTTGCTGCCTTCTTGCTCAAGAAGCTATGAGTAGCTCCCGTATCCACCAAAGCTGAAAATCTTTTTCCTTTCACGGTTACCTACACAAAACTCAGCTTCAAGGCATCACCTCCTTCTGTCGGCTTTTTCTTGTGTCTCACATCAGCAACCTTATTCAAGAATTCAGCCTCAAAAGTGTCCATTGGCTTATGCTCCAATTTGACATTCCTCCTAAGGTACGTCACTTCCTTGCTTGGCTCTTCTAAGCAACTCGATCCTGGCTCAGCTTGACTTCCTTCAAGCTTGTCCTCCATCGAATTTTTCTCAAGTGCACCAACCAAGTGCCCATTGACTACCTCCATAGAACTAAGCTTCCGAACATCCTCTGGATAGTTACGGTACTGAGTTCCTAGCCTGTCAATGTAGTCAAGCTCATCCTGCTCAATTACAACAACCTTCTCACCAAGAAGTTTCTTCCTTATCTCTTCCTCAATCTTCTTGACTTCGGCCTCCACCATGGCACTTTTCTTCCTTAGTCGAGCTCTCTCATCCAAGAGTTCTTGAAGACCAAGACCATTGTGTCAGATTTCTTCATCAATTTTCCTGAGTTCTCCATCCATCGTACTTCCACATTGGTCCTTGAGTTCTTCAAGTTCTTTCCTTAGTTCCGAACAGCTTTCCCAAATCTTTATATTCTCAGCCTTCATCGAAACCCAGTCAGAACTCCATCTACTCACTTGTTCCAACACTTTGTACCGGAAGACTTGACCTGCATTATGGCTAGATTCACCTACCATAGGTTCTTCTACCATCCTCACCATTCAGCCTTCTTCATTCACTACCTTTACCAAGTTCCTTGCAAAACCAAACCAACTCTTGATTTCACCTGTCAGTGAGATCAGCTTCCTTCACCTCCAAGTACCCTGATTTTCACTGTCACTTCATACCAACTCTAACCGTGAGCTCTGATACCACCTGTCACGAAGTGCAGGTGTGTATCAGCTTCAATGCTTCAACACCAGCATCAACTCCCCAAAACTAGGCTTTGATACCACCTGTCACGAAGTGCAGGTGTGTATCAGCTTCAACGCTTCAACACCAGCACCAGCTCCCCAGAACTAGGCTCTGATACCACCTGTCACGAAGTGTAGGTGTGTATCAGCTTCAACACTTCAACACCAGCACCATCTCCCCGGAACTAGGGTCTGATACCACCTGTCATGCCCTTACACCTACGGTAGTCTTTCAACCACTTATAGCGAGGTGCAGCACCATCGAACACTTTCTTTTCAACAATACTTATGTTCATGGACTACACCTAATCATTCGATACTTAGTTTATTTTTTTCTTCACCAAGTATTATTATTAGCCTTTATACTAATGAACACCCATACACATTCATTATCCACAGCGATTATACATAAACAACACAATTGCAATAGTACAAAGCGAGGGGCAACTCCCTGAACATGAGTCTCCCTGATTTCACTATATTTTTAATTTTCATACAATTACAAGTACTACCTTGGAAACCCCAAGTTTCATACTTAGTCAAAATTCAGGCTTCGTGTCTTGCCAACAAGCTGCCCACCTTGTGCACACCTTGCACAGTGGCCACTTTTACATTCCACACTTAGCCAAATTTTCACTTCGGCAACATCTTCATGCAGCCTCACACGAAACTCCAACCGCAGGCGGGCGCCTTCGTTTCACCTCTCACCCGAGTTGATTTCACCGTCGAGCAGGCGCCTTCGTGCAACCCTCCACCCAAGTTCACCATCGAGCGGGCGCCTTCGTGCACTCTCCACCCGAGTTCACCATCGGGTGGGCACCTTCATGCACTCTCCACCTGAGTTCACCAACCAGCGAGCGGGCACCTTCGTGCAACCCTCCACCCGCATGTTCAACTGATGGGCGGGCACCTCATGCAGCCCTCCACCTGTGTCTTCGATCGACGGGAAAGCGCCTCGCGAGACCCTTCACCGGTATCACCAACCGCAAGCAGGCGTGCCTTCATGCAGCCCTCCACCCGTGATACCAACAGCATTCACCTGGTGGATGCGCCTTTGGGCGACTTTCCTACCGAACTCGCCCAGCCGACTTTGCCTTTGTTGCAAAACTCGTTCAACTTCGCAGGTCGGCTTGCCCATCACACGAGACCGCCCCACCTATCTTGCCCGTTTTTGACTCTTCCTTGGTCGGCCCATGGGTAGCTTGTTTAGCTTGCCCACGTGTATAAACTTGCCAACAAACCATCTCCTAAGTGCATTTTACATTGCACATTCATTGTGTTTGCCTTAGCTCGCCTATCTCCGCATCGGATGTGCGTTCTGCCTGTCGCATGGACCACAGGTCCTTACAGTGGGGGTGGCTATCCAATTCTCAGAATCGGATAGCCACCGCCCAACCGACCGTGGGGGTGGCTATCCGATTCTCGGAATCAGAGAGCCACCATTCGTTCGCCCATAGGGGTAAGGCCCTGGGCAGCAGCTCCACCACCCAGGGTCGTGCCCCCATCATCTGTTAGACAGTGGCTATCCGATTTTCAAAATTAGATAGCCATTGCCCAGCCACCCGTGGGGGTGGTTATCCGATTCTCGAAAATCCGATACAGCTTCGCCATTCAGGGTCGCGTCCCCACGGGCGGCTAGGCAGTGGCTATCCAATTCCGAGAATCAAATAGCTGTCGCCTGGTTGCCCGAGGGGGTGCAGCTCTAGGCGGCGGAGTTGCGTGCAGCTCTACCGCCTAGGGCGGCACCCCCACGGGTGGTCAGGTGGTGGCTATCTGATTTAACCACCAACTGATTGCTCGTGGGGGCATGGCCCTAGGCGGCAAAGCTACACGCAACTCTGCTGCCCAGGGCTGCATCCCCATGGGCTACCAGGTGGTGGCCGAGAAAATTGTTTTTTTAATAAAAAATAATTTTTGTTAATTGTTTTGTATTTTTTTAAATTAAATTTTAAATGGTTTTTTTAGTATAACTATATCTTTATATTAGTATATGATATATTATATATATATATATTATTATATATTCTTCACTATTTTAATGTTTTCTTAAAAATTAAAATATTTACCTTTTTTTTATTTCTAAATGTATTTTTATTTATTAATTTTTTAAAATCAATGTCAAATCAATTTTTAATTTTTAATTCTTTTGGAAGTTTTTTTTAATAAAAATATATAGTTTTTTTAATGTTTTGTAATTAATTTTTTTATTTGAAAATATTTATAATTCAAAATTTTACTTGCCTTTTGGGTTTTTTTTATTTCAACATATTTTTGTTTTTTTGTTTTTTTAAATGATTCTTATCTTTAATTTTGTAGGTTTTTTTATTTTTTTTTTTCTTTTTTTTTTGTTTTTTTCTATTTTTTATCTAGTTTTCTTTTTATTATTTATTTTTGTTTAAGTTTATTAATGCTTTTTAAAAATTCCCTTTTTTTACTTAATTTTATAGTTTTTTAGATTTTTGTGTTTTTTTGTTTTTCCAGGTGTTTTTTTAATGGTTTACGAGATTTAAAAAATGTTCTTTTTTTCAAAATATGTTTTCTTATAATTTATTTCTTTATATTTTTTAATTTTTAATTCTTATTTTTTATAGGTTAATTTTTTCCTAACATTTTTATTATTGATTTTTTTTAATGTTTTTTTCATTGTTTTAATTTTTAATTTTATTTTTTCATTATTCTTTTGAAATTTTAATGTTTTGTGGAGTCATGATAAAATCTTTTACATTATTATTTCAAAATGTTGAAAATTCAGCCTTACAAAAAAAAGAAAAAAAAACGTTATTCCAGCGTTAACAATTTTGGTTTTGAGGGTGTTTTTTGCACAATTTTTGCACAAAAAATTAGCTTTCACTGCCATTTTTAAAACATGTTAAAAATTTACCTTAGACAAAAAAAAATAAAAAAATAAAAAATAAAAATGTTATTGCAACATCAACACTTTTCGTTTTCAGAGTGTTTTTTTTCTTAATTTTTGAACAAAAAATTTGTTTTCACTCCCATTTTTAAAACATGTTGAAAATTTACCCTAAAAAAAGTGTTATTCCAACGTTAGCACTTTTCATTTTTAACATAGATTTTCATGTTTTTTTGGGGTTTTTTTTGTTAGAGCTCCCGTTTTGAGTTTATAGTTCTTGTTTCAAAGTTTACATTGTTCCTATATCAAGCATAGTTTTTTACTTTGTTTCAAGCTTGTGTAAAAATGAAACCTATCTCAAGCATATTTTTTTCTCTACTTTAAGCTTGTGTAAACATGAAACCTATCTTAGGCTTAGTCTTTTTTCTTTCTCGTTCATGTAAATACATGATAATAAGTTAGCAAGCATACAATTATTCGTTTTTGGGCTTTTAAAAACTCTATGAAAAAGGAACTTTGAAGAGTTCCCTCTAAGCATTTTTCAAACTCCATAAACATGAAAATATTTGTGAGTGAGCTTGTTTCCTTGCATGCTCTGAAAGCTTTTGAAAAGGAATCTATTCCGTATAATTTTAACCCTTTTTCATACTGAGTAAGATTAATTTTAGAAAAGGAATACTCTAGTACATCATGGTTATAAGAGTTTCTCCTTTGTATTGTTTTACCCTTTTCGGCTTTAGGCGACTAAATTTATGAAAAATAACACCATTGGAGTTTTATTTTCAATTTTCAGACTCTATAAATATGAAAAATCACTGAGCTTTACTTTCTCAAGGCTTGCTAAAGTTTTTCATTGAAAGCACTGAACGAGTTACCTTTTATCCTCTTTTCGGACTTGTTAAGTCTAAACTAAAAAGGCCATCATGGAGTTTCCTTTTTATCTATTTTCAAACTCGCTAAACATGAAAATACATCGAATTATGCCTTCATTGGACTCATAAAACTTAAACAATGAAGTACCCAACTATAGATTTGAACCAAACAACTCCTTCTTAGGGTTCATTAAAAACACTTGGAAGGACTCATCTAAAGGATGAGTTTATAGTTAGAACATATATTATCCTCGTTAAGTGCGCACAAAAATATAGAGATACTTGCCAAAATTTGTGGAGAAAATTTGTGAAGGGAATATGTATATCCTCTATATGGTAGCAAGTCGCTCCTGAAAAATGACATCCTTTCATTCCTTTGTTGGGAAATCCACTTATTTCTCATTCATCATACCCCTTTGAAAAGTCTCAGACTTTGGTTTGTGATCTATTTTCTGAGTCAGTGCTGCCAAGATAATCTCGATGTCATAAATATGTTCAAGAGAAGTTCAACCTAATTTTAGTTCCTAAGCCTTCTATCACATTGGCCATATCTAAGTTTCCAGTTTTTACAGTCTTTAAATCCTTCTATCGCATCGACCATCCCTGAGTCAGTCATAAATCACTTTGTGCTCTACTTCACATCTTTATACCCATTTCATGTCATTGATGGGAGATACATCAAGACCCTCCTACGATGAATCACTTCCTATTGACTTCAACACATTATCAAGGTAATTGATTTAGAAACCATTCAATACCTTGGAACTTGCATGCCTTAATGACATGTTTCCTCTCCTTTAACAATAGATTTACATCATTGACCTTCGATTGATTGAATTATGAGTGTTTGACTCCATATCATTTTCCTATGTCAATTTTGGAGCCTACTCTAACTATTGTTTCAAGCCCCCCAAGTGTCATGATGAGTTTTTTTTTTTTGTGTTTTCTCCTAATTTCGCAGCCTCCCAAGTCAATGTTTCTCAAGTGGCATCACTTAACCATTAGAAGTGTTTGAGTTAGTAAGTTGTGGTTAGGTGAGCTCATTATTTTTTATACTTGGAAACTTTCCTTATAGTTAGGCACACAATAAAAAAGTGTACAAAAGTAGAAAAAAGCAAGAAAAAGCATGGAAATATCTCATAAAATCTAAAAATGCACTTAGTGTTATCAAAGTATTGCACTTGAAGAA
Source organism: Pinus taeda (assembly GCA_000404065.3). Lineage (NCBI taxonomy): Eukaryota > Viridiplantae > Streptophyta > Pinopsida > Pinales > Pinaceae > Pinus > Pinus taeda. The sequence goes on from APFE030261449.1 coordinate 111,351, forward strand.
AGTGCACTTCTTCGGGTTTCAAGAATGTGCCCTACTTGGGCATACTCCTTCAGGATGAGCAAGTGCACCCTACCTGCATGCACTCCCTCATGATGAATACTTGCACCTTATCTAGTTGCATGCATGATCCAACTTGTTGCATGAGGTCATGCTCCTAGAAAATAGGAACTGCCTTAACTCCTCCTTAACTGATCCTTTCACCCGACGATAAGTGGCACTCATGCATGAGTCTGTTTTGCATGCTTATTTATTTAAATGAACTCAGTTAATCATTATTTCACCATCATTTCATTTGAACACATAGTTGGAGAATCATCAAGCCCTTCGTCAACCAATGTAGCAAGTAAATTTACATGCTCAAATCTTTATTGCTTTTCATTATTTCACTATCAAATCTTGTTATGTTTTTCATCGATTTCCTGTTTTGTAGTGTGTTTTTTGGCATTTTAGCTAGACCTTTGTCTTTCAAGTGTTCATTTACCATCACATGCCTAAAACTTTTTATCTTCCACCATGCATGTGACAACAACTTATATAGCCTTGCAAATAATTCCTCTTCTTATCTTCACATCGAATTTTTCTTTCTATACTTTTTTCTTGGCTCTTCTTAGGTAGAGCGCATTTCCTAAGCTTGAATATCCTTTAGTCTCAAAAAATTCACCCTGTTCAACCCAATTTTCTTCATAGGCACATGGGTGCATCATGAAGGCCAGAAGATTTTCCCTTCAACCCTTCAGAATTCTACAATGCGCCCTCTTTTCCTTAAGGCACATTAAAAAAGCACGAACCCTCATCATTTAGCCCTTCAACATGCAGCATTGCACCCTCCTTTTACTTGAGTGCATAAGCAGACTTTAAAGACTAAAATCTCCCTTTTCCTCATCCTTCATCTATTCGGAATGCGGCAATGCACCCTCCATGTCTCCCATGGCACACAGGCACATAGGGAAGACTTGAAGCCACTTCTCCCCATTCCTTTGACCCTTCATGGTGCTACAATGCACCTTAGCTAATTTTCAACTATTTCTTGAGCACATTAGCATACCACGAAGCCTTGAATTACCATGCATGTCCCTTCGTCCTTTGAGAGTGTGCCCTCCAAGTTTTCATGTTTTTCTTTTTTGCTTGCATGCGAGTTATTTTTGGTTGTCATTCATTGTTTTTCATTCTCTATCATTCATGGTCACTCTTTGAATGTGATTTACAAATATTGATGCATAGTTAGTTGTTTTAAGTTGATCTTGTCACTATGAGTGTGAGCCCACGAACAGGTGTTCATGTTACAAGTGTTAACACCTTGTTTTCATCTATTCGAGACATATTGCCACATAGAGTAGCCTCTAAAGAAATTTCAAAAGAAAGTGTTGATGAGCCGATGGAATTTGCAAAGCTCAATATCCCTATATATGTGGACACTTAGTGTTTTATCGATAAGGCTACAGAAGTCACTTGGAGCAGGATCTACAACACGTTTGTGGAAGGAAATGTTTCCTAAGGACTTAGAATATGTACATGCATATATCAATAATAAGAAGTCCTAGATACACATGATCTCATGCAGATATCCAATCATGCCATGTGCTAAAGCTATTGAATGGATAATTACACATATGGATGACTCACACCATGTGTTATGCAGTGAGCGTGGCCGTCACCTCGCCAACTATTATGGTGAGGATATGTAGACATAGTATAAGATTCTCAATCCCAATTAATATGGAAATTATGCATTTCACATAAGATGGGCTAACCTTGACATGGACGATGTTATTAAGCAATGGTGTCATGAACCCAACAACTTTCGCCATCGCCCACCAACAATTTATCAGACGAAAATATTAAGAGATGAATCTCAATATTTGATAACTATGTATTTTTGAATGTTTGGGTGCAAGAATGTTGAGGTGTTCCAGGAGAATTCGATATGTATGCTCAATAGAGTGGTAAACCATGGAAAATATTTTAATTGGGTGGATATATTATCATTTTAGTTGCAGCGACAGGTGGGGCAGGTCAAAGCATCTTTGCAAGCAAATCAAGCTCCATAATTTTACATGTTTGTGTTTCAAATATTAGCGAGAAAAGGGTTCCTTGATTTGTGCCTTAATCATAGGAACCAAAATGTTTTCCTTCTTGTGCATGACCAGAGTTCCTAAAAAATAGGAAATTCCCTAAAAAATAGGATGACTTAGGATGCAGTTAACTAATGTGTTGAAATTGAAAGTCGAGTTCTTAATTTTCTAGGGTGATTTAATTGGGAAAAAAGACAAGTGATTGAGTTTCAAGTGGTTGACTTGAAATAGGATGAGTTTCATGAGTAGTTAACTCATGCTAACTCAATCAATCACAAAATCATTCCTTAATTAGAAAACTCACTAATTTTAACCTTTCAAATTTCCTTTAAAAAGAGGAACAATGGCACAATATTAATCACTTTTTTGGTGAGCACGAATTGGTGAGACCAAGCAATAGCAAGCACAAGTTTGTGCATGGAGCTAGTGAGAGGAAGAATGTGCAAGAGAAGCTTGTGCATAGGTTAGTAGAGGGAAACAAAGATCAACAGTCTTGCAAGGTTTTCAAGCTTAGAAGAAGCATGAAAGAAGAGTGTGTCCTTCATATTGAACCAGTTGTATTTTGTAAGAGGTAAATTTCTCAATTTATCTATGCATAAAATTATAAAAAACGTAGAGGGTTTTCCCAGTTGGGATCCCTAGACAGTTATGTGCCTTGAATTGTGTTTATTTCTATTCCTTTTCTGTTGCATCTAGTAGAGAATGTTTTTTTGAATTTCCACGAGATTGGGTCTAGGTTAGAATCTTAGACTATCTTACTACCAAACCAAGAATCTCAACAAGAACTATTTTACACAGTGGAAAATATAAAGCGGTAAATCACATATGCACAAGTATAAACAATTTGTAACAAATATTGTACAATAATGTGCAACCCAATCTTCATTGTATTAAACTAATATAAATAATACAACAACCTATGGGATACAAGATATAATGACAAACTTCGTTGGAGATTCTATGTTATATATCGTCATGTGCAACTTCGAGTCCCATTCAACTAGAGTCTCAAAAACCTCTTGTGACCCTGTCATATGCTTCGTCTCACCACTGTACAAGTACCATCCATCCTCATTGATAGTACCCTATGCAAATTGAGAGATCATGGCAAAGTCTTCCTCCTGCAATCTCCTAGTGAGATCGTCTATCTCAACAGAAGTTGCAACACCAGTGGCCTGCTTTCCTTTCTTCTACTCGTCATCTCCCTCCTTCTTCATTGGACATCTCAACAAAAAATTACCCATATCACCACAATTGAAACACTTTACCTTACTCAAGTTCTTCTTCTACTTACCCTTCATTCGCACTGCAAGTACCACATCATCATCGAAAGTCTTCTTCTTTCCACGAAGATCCTCGTTTCGCAACTCTTCCTGAATGAAGTCATCCCATAACCTTTTCCAGTTTGGCCGTGATCCCTGTGATGAAGGGCTTCCATTCCTTAGTGAACCCTTTCAAAGAAATCCTTACCATACCTCCATTTGAGATAGTCACACTGATGGTAGAAAACTCATCTTTGACTTGAGACAATCATGTTAGATACAAGGGAACATTTTCACCCTTTATCATCTTGGTGGACTTCAACTTATCCTCCATTACTAATACCCAGTTCGCATTCTTATTCTAGAACAAATTGTGAAGAGCCATCCATATTCAGGTGCATTTTTCTTCGCAGACAAGTGAGGTATTAAGGAATACTTCACACAATGTAGGATGATCAATCTCATCCTCGTATCCAAGTATTCATACACTTCCAACTCCTTCGGGTTAGTTGGCTTCTTCATGGCTTTCTAGGTGAACTCCCAGATCCTGTTGACCTGCAAGATCAACTTGATCCTTTACTTCCATGGAATATAGTTGGACAACCCCTCCAACTTTATCCAACCTGATTGGATAAATGAAGCAAGGGAGGAATGGAAGAATGATGAAGAAGTGTGGGCACTTATTCAAAAGTTACAACAAGATTCCAGCACATCGAATACATTTAGCTGGAAAAATGATTCGTTATGGTACAAAGATCGCTTATACCTCTGTAAGAATTCCCAGCTAAAACAAAAGATTCTTATGGAATTGCACACTTCTCCCTTAGGAGGGCACTCGGGATTTTAAAAAACTTACCATAGGGTTAAGAAGGAATTTTTTTGGGATGGCCTTAAATCAGATATTCAAAAGTTT
>APFE030261468.1:0-21946 GCA_000404065.3 Pinus taeda
GGTTATTGGTCCATGGTTTTGGATGCGATGGTTTTCGGTCCATGGTATTGGATGCTTTGGCATGTATAAATATGTATTGTAACATTGAAAGGAACATAATGAAAAATCAAGCTGGTAGTCCCGGTTTTTGGATCCAGGGAAAATCTCTGTGCATATGTGTTTTATGTGTTATGTTCTCGCATTGTTTATTTTCTTTGTTTTAGAATTCATATGCAGGTAATTTCTGTACAGGGTTAAAACCTACAACAAAATCATTGCAAATTGGCTCCGCCCTATACTCTCCCATCACATTTCTCCAGAGAAATTTACCTTTCTCCAAAATAGACAGATCCATGAGGCCATAAGCACTGCCCAGGAAGCCATTCACTCTATCAAAACAAGAAATCTGAAAAGCATTATACTCAAGATTGATCTTGCTAAGGCTTTTGATCGTGTCAACTGGCTCTTCATTAAGATGATACATATCCATTTAGGATTCCCTTTGGCTTTCACAGATTGGATTATCTGCTGCATAAACTCGACATCCTTCAGTGTACTTATTAATGGTTCTGCATCCCACTTCTTTCATGCCGAATAAGGACTCCGGCAAGGATGCCCTCTGTCTCCCCTTTTGTTCCTTATAGTGATGGAAGGTCTCAGCAGGCTCATTGGCACTGCAAAAAGGGAAGGCAGACTCAAAGGACTAAAAATGAATGAACTCTACCATCTCACACATCTCCTCTTCGTTGATGATGTTATGATCTTCCTGGATGGTAGCATCAGGGACTCTACCTCCTTCCATGACATACTTATTCGCTTTGAAAAAACCACTGGTATGGCTACAAATCATACCAAATCTACTATTACTCTGTCTCACACCACCCCTCAAGAGGATAAAGCAACTCTCCATTTTTTCCATTATCAATTGCATAATCTCTCGGATGCCTTGAGATACTTGGGTTTTGGGATCAAACCCCACAGTTACCGGATTGTTGATTAGATCTGGTTAGTGATCAAAATTGAGAAGAGATTGAAAATTTGGAATCATCAATTTTTATCAAGAGCTAGGCGCCTTTTCCTTATAAAATCAGTGCTGGAAGCCACTCCCGTATATTGGATGTCTCTCACCTGGATTCCTCGGGGAATAATCGGACGCATCCAAAAGTCATGCTACAGATATCTATGGAATGGACAAAAGGAAGGAAAAACATTTGCTTGGGTGAGCTGGAAGAAAATTGCATTGCCAAAAAAATGGGGGGGCGGGGGTTAAAATACCTATCTGTTTTTTCCCAAGATCTTGCAGCCAAGATCAGCTGGTCCCTTCTCACTTCACGGAATCTATGGATGACAGTGTCATACCATAAATACATTTGGCCACAGCAATTACTGGACTAGGTTCGTCTACCAAACTGGCCTCGTTTGGGCATTTCTATAATATGGAAAGCAATCCTACAAACGATGCCTTTCATCATATCCGGCTTGGCATGGCGCATAAATAATGGAGCATCTGTGTGTATTGGTATTGACCCATGGATAGGAGGGGGAAACAGATATCAATTGCCATTTGATCTCATTCAATGCCTTCATCTTAGAAATACCACGATGGTTGCACATATTGCTGATCATGAGCACAACACTATTTTCTGACAGAATTGGAGGTCAACACTTGAAATGGATATTCCTATTCAATGGCAACAGTCCTAGGAATCATATCTATTGGCTTTGTCTAAAGCTCATGTGAATTTAAATAATGACCCAGATGTACTAGTATGGATACTAGCTAAACATGGGAAATACACCCCAAAGCTGGGCTACACCCACCTCCTCTCGAATCGCAAACCTACACTTACTAAAGCATGGTGGCAACAGATATGGAAAATGAAAACTCCTCCCCGGGCGCACCTCTTCATGTGGAGTGTTTTATGAAACAAAACTCCTACAAGTGAAGCCCTTCTGCATAGATCTATTCATGGCTCGATCTGATGCGTTCTCTGCAAGCAAGACTCTGAAACCAACAGCACTTGTTTCTGCTCTGTCCGACTGTCACTCAATTTTGGCAATCTACCACGCAACATCTCTCCTTGCAGAATGCTAGCAAGACCCTTCTATTCTCCAAGCATGGAACAATTGGATCGCAGCACATCAGGGAGCAAAGGAACAATGCCTACCTCTTATCCTCTGTTGGACTATATGGCTTACCCGGAACCATATTATTTTCAAGAACAAAATTGTCCGCTAGCCTCTTATCATTGCAAAGGTTGTGGCAACTTATCATGACATTCAAAAAGAGGCAAATCCCCACAACCTCAGAACCTCGGCCCCTGGTCGAATTGATAAAACCAAGCCATGGGCTTTCTTCGATGGAGTAGCCCAACCTCATGGTTGTGGAGGGGGTTTCATTCTATACATATTTGACCAGCACTTCTATAAGGTCCAATTAGGACTAGGGGAGGGAACAAACAATTTTTCTAAGCTTATTACCCTCTGACATTTGCTCCATTTTGCATTAGCTCATGATTGCTCTACCATTCAGATCTATGGGGATTCAAAAATTATTATCAATTGGTTCAACAATAAAAATCATTACCATGCTATTTCACTTCAAAATATTCTGGATGAAGTCTACAATTTCAAAGCAGTGTTTAACTCAACCCCTTGTCATCATATATACATGGAATATAATGAAGATGCTGACAGACTTTCCAAAGAGGGCACGCTACTACCCCGAGGCTTGTGTATAATCTCTGGACAGACGGGAGCATATTTATACCAATACCACCACAAGCCATATATAGACTAGGGTTACCATAGGGTGGAAATGCCCTAAATATATATTTTTGTTATTTTATCATAGCTTTATCCAAAACATATATATAGTTATTTTTGCTAATATATAGACAAACAGTCTGAATATGTACAAGGATTCCTACAGGAAATGGATTGGCCATTTATACTTTTGACATAGCTAGATTCGAAATGGTCATGGGCCAACAGTACTCGCATATGCCTCGAGCATCTACTACATGTAATTTTTCCACATAATGAAAGATTACGATTTTTCCATTGAAAAAAAAAACAACTCTATCGTTTGTTCATAGTCACTTGTAATTTGTAACATGTCTAAGCAAATATGGGGCACAATCACCATATGTTGGTGTCATAGTATTCCAGAGGGTAAATCATGTGTATGAGAAGATAATTATAGTCTGAACTTTAATTCGTGTTTGAAGTATGTGACCTACAGATGTAAGTCATATGAAGACGTTGAAGCCTGAGCATGAGGCTTGGGGCCATCTAACATGAAGCATTGGGCTTGGAGTTGCTTGGAAGTTTGAGTGGTTGTCTTGTTTTGAGCATTGAAGCAACTAAAGCAAGTTAGATTCTTCGCATTGCAAGAGAGTTATGTTGGGAGCAACATGTGGATTGATGCAAATTTTTTATCAGTTATAAATTGGTAGGATGATGTTGTGTCTCTAATCCCATCAATTTTAAAGAGAGTTGGAGAATTTATATGGAAACATTGACGACACCACCATTGTGTATAACAACACAATAAAAAAAAAGAAATATCGTGGCCACTTCTATAAATATTTGATAGAAATTGCAACTTCTCAAGAATTCAAACTGAAAAACAAGAGACATAATTATACTCTATTGATCTACAGAATGGAAATCACAATTTAGAACAACATACATAGACATGCAATAAGCAAAACCACAAATACACAGTGATTTATAGGGGAACCCAACTGGGAAAAAATGCTCAAGCCTCTTTGCATTAATCATTTGAATAGAGAAACTATTACAATTACTAGCTCTAGCATTGAGCTCAACCTGCAAAAGAATAATTGTTCTCCTTGTTTAATGAGAAACTTTGGACAACATTTAGCCAATTATTTGCTCATCAAGCCTCCTATTTCCTTGCATGAATACTGAGGAATTTAGCCCCTAAAAGATAGGAATTTCCTCCTAATTGATTGCACAACTCCCAAGGATGGACCTCTTGACCTCATGCAACAATTATACACTCAAACTAGTATATAACTCATGTTGCATTGCCTTGTCATCTCCACTTCAATTGAGGAACTCGAATTCCATGCTTGCACTAGCTATTTTGGGTTGATTGATCAGTTAACTAACAGATCTCTGAGTTAGACTGTTGTCCCACTGCACAACTAACCTTCAACTGACTCTATCAATAGTTAGATTCCAGTTAACTGTTGAACCTTAGAATTATCCTCTCCTTGAAATTTTTTTCTCACCTTTTTCCCTCACTTTCTCATAAGATTACAGACCCAATCAATGATAAATGCTAGGTTTTGTCTTAAGGAAAGCATTAAAATGATCGCCGCATTATATTTTTATGTTCTTTCTATTTGAGTGATTTTTGCAAATTAGCTACAAAATGCAGCCTATTCTTCAGCTAATTGTGGATTTCTTAGCTACTCTCATGGTTTGGTAGGTTCCAGGTGTCAAATGAAGAATTGGGCCACATGGGCATTTCTAAAATTATCTCCACATGGATTTTATCCTATTCACTCAGTCCAGATCGACAGAAAAGCAAGCCTAAGGTCATGGTCAAAGATGGAGTCAAAGTATGTTATTTGAAAGAAGTAGGACTCTTGATTTGCTCTTTCATAGCTAATCAAGAGTCTAACAGTTCTGTTGCAAATACTAATTCGAATTAGCCACCTGTAGCTAATCAAAAGTTTAAACAGTCATATTGCAATTCAAATTAGCCACCTATAGCAAGTTTATCTCATAAACAGTCATGTTAAATTTAATTCGAATTAGCCACCTGTAGTAAGTTTATCTCATAAACAATTATGTTATTTTCCTTTAAATACCAGTTGCATGGAACCGAGGAAAGTTAGTAGGAATTACGTGTTAAGTTCAGGGTTTTGTTGATACTTTGTATTCAGACTTCGTTTTGTTTATAATACAACTTTCGTGTTGCCAATGATCATTTAAAGTGCGTCCTTAACTAGCTAGCATTCCAGCCACGTTAGTTGCAGAGGGCCCCTGCATTGAAGGAGGTTTTTCATTTGTTATTTTCAGTTCAATTTCCATTACTCTATTTTCAGCAATTCTACTTTCTAAATTAGGATGATATTTCATTTCCGTTTTTAACTAATAGCATAATGATAAATCACAACTATGCATTCTTGTTCTTCTAAGATATTTCATGGAGAAAAACGACTATGTTTCCAAACTGAACTAAGATTGAAGTAATAAGAATACACAGTTGCTTAGTTTTCTTACTATTTTGTCATTCATTTTCTTAGGACATAATTGTCAATTAACTGTGTTAATAGATGTTTTCGAAAGTCATTTCAAGATGATGATGATCCTAAACTAAATGGTTAAATGTCTAATTCATACAGTGATTGAATTTACTCGGTACATTGTTAATTTCTTAGGCACTTAGGAACTAAGGTATGATTGGTTTCTTGCACAACACTTCAAGAGGATAATGCTTCACATTTGAATGTTGGAGAAAGTCAGAAATACATTAGTTGTTTATAGTTAGTTTTACATGCTTTTACCTTTTGCTTTCAGATCCTCACTTAGTTGCATCACTCATATTTCCAGTAATCATTTCAAGGATATTGATTTAATCATAGTCCAAAATTGAATGGTTGAAAGTTTAATGAATGCAATTATTGAGTTACCTTCTGCATCAATTTCATTCTTGGTTTTAAGAATTAGATCCTTGGATTAGGACTAATGATAAGATAAGATAGATGCTCTATTTTTTTTTTATTAGGTTCTAACTAGCAAACAATTCTTGGTCCATTTTTAGGAAATCAGATTAACTTAGGAACATTTCCTTTCCTTTAAAATTCATTAGATTTACTTAAATTTACTCACAGCTTCAAGTTGTACATTTTTAGACATCAAAGAACAGAAACCCCCCAAAAACAGCATAAAATACAAAACAACGAAGTAAGAAAAAGGTTAATTACGCACATATAGTGCACCACACCTCATCAACTTACAAACCTCAGTTGATAATCTATGCAAGCAATTTAGGACACTAAATTGACTAAACATTTTGGCGCCGTTGTCGGGGAAGTGTAATTAGGTAACCTCATCTCTTACATCTAAAAAATGATATGCATAGAGAAAGAGACTCTAGGGGTAGATTCATAGCTAGAGGCGGGAGTTTAATTCCTACAACACCACTTACTCCACCAAGACTAAGAAGAGATACACCTCCATCTCAAACTCATATTCCACATTTCACTAGCCATAGACTTCCTAAAGTTCTAAGATCAGAAATCCAATCAAGAGGATCTCCTACTTCATCTATTGAGGCAGTCCTAGAGGAAGAAAATCCTGGATCTCCAACAGAAGGAGCAATCTTTTAGCTAAAGAATTAGAAATTCCTAGTGGAGAGGAAGAAGTAGAACCTTTCTTCCATATACCATGATAAAGGAAGGATAGGAAGAGAAATTAACCTTGCAGGTTGAATCTTATATTAACCCTGAAGAATCTATAATGCCAGGAAGAGAAGAAGAAGGAGAGGGAGTTCTTAATGGAGAATTTACACTATTTAGAGGAGGAGGAGGTAGAGGAAGAGGTAGAGGAAATGATGGAGGAGGTAGAGGAAATGATGGAGAAGGTAGAGGAAATAGGGAAGTTGATAATTCTTTTGGATTCCCTATAGTTGATGAAGAAATAGATGCCACAATGAAAAATATCTCACCTTATGTCCTCCCAAATTTTCATGGATTAAAAAGTGAAGATCCTGAAACCTTTCTATTTGAATTTAAAGTCTTCTGCAGAACTTATGATTATTTACAAGACTCTCAAAAACTTAAATTCTTTCCTTCAACATTGAAAGGAGTTGCTTTAAAATGGTTCATGGGATTGTTCACTCAGTCTATTAGAACATGGAATGACATGAAGAAAGCATTTTTGGACAAGTATTTGGATTATTGCATGCCTATCAATCACAAAGATGAAGTGTTTAAAATGATGCAAAAAGAGGATGAAAATTTGGAGGATTTAATTGAAGATTCAACTATAACTTAAAAAGAGCAAAAATGGATAACTTAGATCAAGATACTTTAAAAGCTCTTTTATTAAAAGCCATTAGAGATGAGTGGATAGACATCCATAACATGATGGGGAAGGGAGGTATCTCTCAACTCTCATTAAATGACATTGGAGAATTATGTGTCCTTTCAAGAGGAAAATCCAAAACTGGGAAAGGTCCAAGAGATCCTTCTCTTGCTAGAGTGAATAAATCTGCAACTGGATCAGTGAGTAGGGCAGAAATTGGAAACATGCTTGATGAATTTAAAATAGATATTCTAGGGAGCCTTAGTGAACATATAGACACCCTTAAGTTACAAAACAAGCAAAAAGCCGAGACTGATGCTTTAGCTATTTTCTGTCCCAAATGCAGGAAAAAGCATGCTTTAAGATAATGCCCTTTGGATGCAAAAATCATAAAGACTTGTGTGATTTGTTCAGAAGACCATGATACCAAGAGTTGTCCTTCAATTCCTGTCTTAAGGCTGTTTTTCAAAAGGAAACAATTTCAAACCCAACAGAATCTCTTTTCTTTGTCTCTAGAAGACCTTGGCAGGGGCCACAAAACTAGGGTTTTAACAACCAAATGTATAATCAGCCCCCACCAAATTGGAATTCTTAGCAGCAACCTTGGCCTCAATCTCAACCTTGGGCTCAAGGAATGAAAAATCCCTATGGAAGATTCTCTCAATACTATCAATATCCTCCATCATATCCAAACTATCCCCCCCAAAAAATTCTTAAACAAAATCAACAGCCCCAACTTCAAAACCAAATTCCTCAACTTTCACTGCCATTCCCATAGAGACCAAATCAGTTACTTGCTCAACCATTACCAAACCCCAACAATAAAAATCCTCAAAATGCCTATATGGTGGAAGGACAACAATTTCTAACTTATATGATCACTCCTCTAGATCTCAATGATGTCCAACTAAGATCTGGTAGGATATTAGAAAAGAAAAAGCCTATTGTAGTTATTCAAGAACAAGACAATTCTGAGGAAGATTCTCTACAACCAAATAAAAGTTTTGAAGGAACATCTCTTCAAAACCATAATACTGAAAATGAAAAACAGAAAGAACCAATAAACTCAACTCCTATCATAGAGCAACCACCAGTATCTACCTCTACACCTCCTTTTCCTGAAAGATTACAAGTTGATAGAGGGGTAGAAAAGCATATTATGTTGCCTAGTTATGATTTTTTAGATGAATTGAAAAATGTATGTATCAAAATCCCTTTGTTACAAGCCATTAAGGAGATTCCAATTCTAGCTAAAACAATAAAGGAGTTGAGCATGAAGAAACGAGGAAGAAAAACAAAAGAAATAAAAAATTTCAACTGGCAGGAAAAATAGCAGACATAATGATGGGAAAAATTTCCATACAAAAATATGTAAATCTAGGAAGTCCAATTGTAAAAACACATATCAATGGAGTTGAAATTCTGAATACATTGATTGATTTAGGAGCAGAAATAAACATCATGAGCAAGCAAACCATGGAACAGCTCAAGTTTCCTAATCTTCTTTATACACCTACATTACTGCAATTGGCAGATAGATCTGTAATCAAACCAGATGGTGTGTTAGAATATATTTCAGTGTCCTTAGACTCTTGGGAGTACCCGGTTGATTTTATGATCTTAACCCCTAAGAACAATCTAGGAGGACATCCACTTATATTAGGAAGACCTTGGTTGGCTATAGTTGATGCTTTCATTAGCTGTAGATCTGGTGATATGTATATATTTGATGGTAACTCAACTAAGAAATTCACTCTATATCCTCCAGCAAGAACAATCACAGAGATAGATGACAAAGAATGGATTGATGATGAAAATGATATTCAGCCTCCCTTTACTATTTCAACCATTAGTGAAGATAGTCAAATCTTAAATGTAATGGAAAATTTTGAACCATCTCCAGAATATGAACATGATCAATTTCAAGAAAAATCCAATATTGAATATTTATCATCTAGGCAGATGTCTCTTTATTCTATGGAAGAATTTGGTAGCTCTACAATTGAAATTTTTCCAGGGAAAACATTGAACATAAACAATAACTTGGAAAAATTACAACAGGAAAAGTTAATCAAAATATTACAACGATATTCTTCTACATATGCATGGGAATACACTGACATGAAAGGAATTAGTCCTAATACTTGTATACATCACATCTACATTGAGGAAAATTGTAAACCTATCAGACAACCTCAAAGAAGGATGAACCCAAATCTTAGGGAATTGTGAAAGAGGAGTTGCAAAAATTGTTGAATGTAAACTTCATTTACCCAATTTCAGACAACCAGTGGGTTTCTCCTCTAGTGATTGTGCCTAAAAAGAATGGTAAATGGAGCATATGTATTGATTATCGAGAATTGAATAAAGCTACCCTAAAAGATCATTTTCCTTTGCTCTTTATAGATCAAGTGTTAGATACATTAGAAGATAAGAAGTATTTCTCATTTTTTGATTGTTTTAGTGGTTACAATCAAATTCAGGTAGCACCTGAAGATCAAGATAAAACCACATTCACCTGTCCATGGGGAACTCATGCCTACCGAATACTTCCTTTTGGATTGTGCAATGCACCTGCAACATTCCAAAGAGCAGTACTAGGAATTTTTATGATCTAATACATGATTGTGTAGAGGTGTATATGGATGACTTTACAGTTTATGGGAATACATTTGAAGAAGCTTTAGAAAATTTGGAAAAAGTTCTTAAAAGATGTAAGGAAGCAAACCTTTCACTAAGCCATGAAAAATGTTGTATGATGTTTACAAAAGGGATTGTTTTAGAACATCACATTTCAGGAGATGGAATTAAAGTTGATAAATCTAAAGTTGAAGTCATCTCTAAACTATCAATTCCAAGTTGTCAAAAGGATGCTATAAGTTTTCTAGGATTCACAGGATACTATAGAAGGTTTATAGAAAATTTCACTAAACTAGCAGCCGCACTCTTCAAATTACTCACCAAAGATTGTGAATTCAATTGGAATCCTGATTTCCAATTGGCATTTGAGACTTTAAAAGCAAAAATTTCTGAAGCACCCATCTTAAGGGGTCCAAATTGGAAACTACTTTTTCATATTTCAACAAATGCTTCAGATACATCTCTGGGAGTTGTATTAGGACAAAAAGATTTGATCCCCTATGCCATCTATTACACAAGCAAGAATTTGACTCCCACTTAGTTAAATTACACTATAACTGAAAATGAATTCTTAGTTGTTGTTCATGCTATCAACAAGTTCAGACATTACATAACAGGCTATGAAACCTTTTTCATACAGATCACTCTGCAATTAGGTACTTAATGAATAAACTATTACTAATGGCATAGTTACAAGATGGTTATTACTCCTGCAAGAATTCAACGTCATTGTTATAGATAGACCTGGAAAACAAAACACACTTGCTGATTTCTTATCTAGAATTGGAAATATCAAAGATGACACTCCAGTTGAAAATAAATTTCTTGATGAATATCTTTTTGCAGTAACTACTCAAACCCCTTGGTTTGCAGATATTGCCAATTAGTTAGTCACAGGAAAATTACCTTCACATTTGTTTCCTAAGGAGAAAAGAAAAAGCATTCAAACAAGTGCAAGTTACTCATGGATTACCAATGAATTAAAGAAAACAGGTCCAGATCTCATGATGAGAAGATGTGTTCGAGAAGATGAAATGCCTAAAATTATTAAGGCATGTCATGATTAACCTTGTGGTGGACACTTTGCTGACAAGAGGAAAACCTATAAAATCCTTCATTTAGGATAATATTGGCCCTCCATCTTCAGAGATACCAAAGAATATGTCAAAATGTGTGATAGTTGCCAAAGGGTAGGAAAACTTGCTCCTTCAGATGAAATGCCACTACAAACTTAGGTACTCACTGAACCTTTTGAAAAATGGGCCTTGGATTTTGTTGGACCAATTAATCCTCCATCTAAACAAAAGAAGTATATTTTGGTATGCACTGATTATGTCACTAAATGGGTAGAGGCTAAAGCATTACCTTTTTTTAATGAAAAATCTGTAGTTAATTTTCTTTTTGAGGACATCTTCACTCGTTTTGGTGTTCCAAGAGAAATTGTGACAGATCAGGGATCTCAATTTACATCTAGAATGGTGGAAAGGCTTATGGATGATTACAAGATCAAACACAGAAAGTCTACTCCTTATCATCCACAACCAAATGGTCAATTTGAATCTACCAATAAGGTGACTGAAGGAATTCTCACTAAGACTGTACATCTACACATAAGATATTGGGCAAAAAGGCTTCCTGAAGCCTTATGGGCCTATAGAACTACATGGAGGAACACAACAGGACATACTCCCTATGAGCTTGTCTATGGGAAGCAAGTCATGTTCCCTATAGAGTTTCAAATCAGAACCTTCAAGATGGAAATCCAATTGGGACTAGATTTATCAGAAGCACAAAAACATAGATTGTAGCAACTCAATGAGCTTGATGAAATCAGGAAAAATGCAGTTCAAAGAACCAGTATAGTCCAGCAGCAAAGGGCTAAATGGCATGATAAGTATATCAAGGAGAAGAAGTTTCAAGTAGGGGATTGGGCACTTTTGTTCGATTCAAAATTCAAAGATTTTCAAGGAAAGTTTCAGACTCATTGGCTTGGACCATATAAGATTGAAGAAGTCTTTAATAATGGAGTAGTGACAATAAGGACAATAGATGAAAGAAAAGCACCTCTTCTTGTGAATTGTCATTGGTTGAAGATATATCATAAGCCAATTTCAAGAGAGGATTTTATCAAGACTTCCCAAGATAACACTGAAATGAAGTTGGTGAAGAAGAATTCTTCTTCTTCACTAACTTAGATTTATTTTTCCTGTATATATATATATATATATATATATATATATATATATATATATATATATATATATATAAGATCATAAAATAAAATAAAAAAATAAAAAAATAAAAAAATAATATAATAAAACATTAAAAAAATTAATAATAATAATAATAAAATGTATAAGTATGAAAACCAATCATTCATTGGCATACTTTTTTTTAACAAGATCGGATAGTTGTTATATAATCAAAAAAGTTTTTGGAGCAAGCTCCTTTTACATTCCGCTGTTCTGATATGATAGACTGAGCGGTTAAATAGGCACGCAAACCTTTCTTCTATGCTTGGTATCAAAACTTCAGAATTTTTTAGCTATTCTAGAGTACTGTTTTACATATTGACCCGCTAAGAAAACAAATTTACATAGCATATTTCACAAAAATTTATGGTTTATAAACTGGGAGAGTATATTTTGTGGCCTTTTCCACATGTTTTGCATTTTGTTGTTCCTTAAGTTTGTTGTTCCTTGTGCTGTTATTCATTCTGCTTGTTGTCCCTTGCTGTTGTTCCATCGACCTGCTATTCCTTTGGTCTATTTTTCTTTTGTCTAATGTTCCTTATGTTGATGTTCCTTTTTTTGGTTGTTGTTCCTTCTTCTGTTATTAGTGCTGCTTGTTGTTCCTTGTTGTTGTTCCTTTGGCCTATTGTTCCCTCGGTCTGTTGTTCCTTAGGCCTGTTGTTCCTTCGGCTGTTGTTCTTTCTGCTGATGTTCCTTTTGGTTGATGTTCCTTCTATTGTTTTTCCTTCTAGTTGATGTTTCTTCTACTGTTGTTCCTTCGTCTTCTTGATGTTCCTTTTGCTATTGTTCCTTCGGCTTGTTGTTCCTTCGGCCTACTGCTCCTTCGGCCTGTTTTTCCTTTAGTTGTTGTTCCTTCTGTTGCTCTTCCTTTTGGTTGTTGTTCCTTTTGGCGATGTTCCTTATGTTGTTGTTCCTTCTGGTTATTGTTCCTTCTATTGTTGTTCCTTCTTCTGTTGTTCCTTCAGTCTGCCTCGATTTTCCCAGTGCCTCTGCTTTTCTCCTAAAATTTGTGATCTGAGCTGCCATCACTGACTTCTTTCATGTGTTGTTCCTTGTTGTCATGATTTTTCCTTTGACTATCCGAGTTTTTTTTAATTTCCCGATGGCTGCGGATTCCTTGTTGCGTTGTACATTCTCTTCCTTGATGTTTCTCTCTACTTCTTCTGTGTTGTCCTATTGTATACCAAAACTTAATTCTTGTCATTTTTCGATGGGAGTTATGGCACGCTGAGATAAGATTCCTCCTGATTCTCTCTAACAATTCCCTCTTCCTTCTCCACAGCCTGATTTGCATGATGATCTGCTTGCTTATTATGCATCCTCAAGACGTGTTTGAAGGTTGCATTTCCGGATCCTACTAAATTCCTTCTAGTTCTTTGAATGATTCAGCTCATAAACTTATTGTTGGGGTTCTTGTTTCGATCCATAATCTCAATTATGATGGTTGAGTCTCCTATGATGATAGGATTTTGAATTCCTTTTTTTTTAATCAACATTTTTCCCATCAGTAAACTATATGCTTCCGCCTGATTATTTGACATTTGTCCCAATCCCCACTCGTAGGTGGTTATTTTCTCCCCATTTGGATCATAAATTATTCCACCCGCTCTTGCTTTTCCGGGATTATTCTTTGAGGCTCCGTCAAAATAAATACAGTGTCTATTCTGAGTTTTCTTCCAGCTTTCCAACTCCTCTTCCGTCATTCTTAATCTCAATTTTCCTTTTGTATTTTCTTTTCTCTGACCTTTCTACCCATTGTTGTTTATTATGGCCTTGTTGAGCCAATCCCTTTCCTCTTGTTGGAGAATGCTATAGTCCGTTGGTGCAGTTCCTTTTGCGTTGAGAATTTCGGAAGTCATTCCCCAAGTTTTGGATAGTGTTTTCCCAATTCTTGGGTTTTGATCTTTGAAAATTCTCTTGTTTCAAGCCAACCAGATTTGCCAACATAGCACTATTGGTATACATTTCCATATTCTTATAATCGTGGTTTTCTTCTTTGTTTCATAAGGGTAAGCTTTCTCAAAGTTTCCGAGAATTTCCAATAGTGGTTTTTCAAAGCTTAAGTTAATTTCCAATGGTTGTATTAGCTACTTCCAACATTCCTTTGAGAATTCACACTCTTGGAATAAATGTTGTATGCTTTCTTCCGCTTACTGGCATAAAGGGCATCGTGATGGCCCTTGAATGCCACTTTTTTTAAAATTTTCTGCAGTCAAAATCTTCCCTTTTAACAAGGTCCATATGAAAATTTTTATTTTTGGTAGGCTTTCTGACTTCCAGGCTAGTTTCCAGGAGTCCCATTCTAGGTGATCAATATGCTCTTGGAGGATATTATATCCAGATTTAACTGTGTATTTCCCATTATTTGGATCCCATAAGTAGTTATCTTCCTCATTATAGTGGGTAGGAGCTGCCCCTTTTAAATGTTGTTTGATTTTTTTCCATTGTCCTTCTAGGTTTTCTGGAATGGCTGGAATTTTCCACTCCTACCACTCTGGTTAGTTCCATAGAGAGATTGAATGGAAAGTGTTGTATCCATTTTCTTTTAGCCATTCTTGAATGCCTTCAAATTCCACGAGATTTTGGATTTGATCTTTCCCCATGACCCTGTCCTCCCATATCGAAATGGTTTTCTCATTACCTGGAATTTTTTAGATGTGGCTTCTCATTAATGGAATTACTTTTTTGACTAGCTTCCATACTTGGGAACTTTGTCTGGTTGGGCTGATTCCTTTCAGCAACTTTTCTTTGGATCCATCTATGTATTTGTTAATTAGGATTTTTTTCCACCATCTTTCTCTACCTGTTATGAGTCTCCACACTATTTTCATACCAAGAGTTGCATTCATTAGTTCAGGCAGTCGAGTAGATAGCCCTCCCTTTTCATATGGTAACACTACTCGATCCCACTTGACCAGACTGAACTTCTTGTTTTCCTGCTTCCCACCTTGCCATAGAAAACTTCTTATAATTAACTCCATCTATTTATGGGCGCTTGTTGGTGCCATGATTATAGCATATTGATAAATCGGCAGTGCTGCAAGAAGAGCTTTAATTAGAGTCACCCTTCCA
This sequence comes from Pinus taeda, assembly GCA_000404065.3. Lineage (NCBI taxonomy): Eukaryota > Viridiplantae > Streptophyta > Pinopsida > Pinales > Pinaceae > Pinus > Pinus taeda. Next base: position 15,012 of record APFE030261468.1, read on the forward strand.
GCCACATTTAACCACATCATTCCCCAATTTTTTATCTTAGCTTGCATTTTTTCGATATGTTTTGTCCATATTTCGGCTTTCATGCTCTCTTTGGAGATTGGGAGTCCCAAGTAGAGGAAATGGCTCCATCTTTCTTGTGCTGGGATTTCCATGATTTAGGATATCCTTTGCATAATTCTAGGTGGAACATTCCAGCCATAAATCCTACATTTAGTGTTGTTTAATAGCCCACTTGACACCTGTAGGAATTTATCCAATGTTTTTTTAAATCTTTTAGCTATTATTGTTGATGCTCCTCCTAACAGCAAAGTATCGTCCACAAACAAGGAGTGATTTATGGTTTTGTTCCTTTTGCTATTCTTATCCGTGTTATAGATCTTTCTTTCCTCTAGGCTTCCAAAGCTCTGCTTGAAGTCTCTGCCATTATTATGTAAAGAAAAGGGGAAGGAGGGCAGCCTTGCCTAAGACCTCTTGTGCTTTTGAAGAAATTGTTGGGTCTTCCATTTATGAGAGGAGCTCTCCATGGAGTGGAGATGCATGCCTGAATCACACCTATTATTTCTTCTGAGAATCCAAGTTTCTGGAGGACAACCATGAGATAAGGGTGGCTAATGCTCTCCAAGGCATTTGCCATGTCTCATTTAACTATCATGCCTTTCTCTTGCTTCTGGATACTAAAATGGATAGCTTCCTGGACAAGTATGACCTTATCAATGATTTGTCGATTTGGCACAAACCCTCCTTGGTTTTAAGATATGATTTGAGGCAGAACTTTCTTGATTCTATTTTCCACTAATTTGGTTATTATCTTATAAGATGAATTACATAGAGAGATGGGCCTGAATCTATTGAAAGTAATGGGATTTGCCTCTTTTGGGACAAGCTCTAGATAGGAGGATTTTGTATTGCCTCCCATCTTCTTCTTTTTTAAGGTGTTTTTCACCATTCTTATGAAGTCCTTTCTTATTGTATACCAGTGATTTCTGAAGAAAGCTATGGTGAAGTCGTCTAGCCCTGGTGCTTTATCTGGGTGTAGACTCCATATGGCCTCCACTATCTCTTCCTATGTTGGCTTTTTACACAAATTTGCGTTTTGTTCTCTCTTTATTTTCTTTTTTGTGTGCTGCAAAATTTCTTCATACTCAGCCATTTCATCTGTGGCTGACAATAGATCTTTGAAATGCTTGTGGGCTGCTTTTTTTATTTCTTCCGCTCCTTTGATTTCTTGATTTTCGACTTGGATCTTTTCTATTTGATTTCTGGCTCTTCTAATCTTCATAGAATTATGGAAAAAAGACGTGTTCCTGTCACCTTCCTTGAGCCATAAACTCCTGGACTTCAATCTGGTCTCTTCTTCATCTTTCTTGTTTTCCCTATAGATTTCCCAAAATATTTCTCTCTCTTTTAAATAGCCTTGCCTGCTTTCCTCTTTGCCCTCTTTCTCCATTTGCATGCTGTCCATTTTCTGTTGGAGCTCTTCTTTCTTTTCTTTTCTTTTTTGTTCCTCTGCTCTTGCTCATTCTTTTAACTTGGCTCTTAAATTTTTAATTTTTGTCTCCCATATGTAGTGGGGTGAACCTACTACTCTTTGTTCCCATACCGTTTTAACTAACTTGCTGATTTCTATGTTGCTGTCCCAGGTTGAGTTTTATCTAAAGGGGAGCGGGCCTTGGTTCTCCAACTTACCCAAAGCTATTAAAACTGGTTTATGATCTGAAGCAGAGCTGTGGATGATTTTTTATTTTATAGAGTTGTATTTTGCTGCTACACTTTCTTGAATTAATATCCTATCCAGCCTTTCTTTGATATTACTTTTACCTACTCTATTGTTGTTCCATGTGTATTTCTCGTTATTTGGGGGAATTTCAAGAAGGTTATGTTGCTCCATAATTTCTTCTAAAGAGTTCCTAGAGGGGTCCGTTTGATAATTTCCTCCAAATTTTTGCTCAATACTTCTTACCAGATTTAAATCTCCTCCTAAAATCACCTTCCCTACTTGATTTTCCTGTAAGATTTCCTTCAAAGAAGCCCAACACTGTTCTTTATCCTTATAGTGATTGGGGGCATAGATGTTTATGACCCTGTACCTCTCCCTTGTACTAATTTTCTTGAGGTCCATTATTATCCAATGTTGATCTGTTTTCTTTTGAATCAATTCCCATATTCCTTTTTTCCATATTGTGCATATACCTCCGGATGCTCCTATTGCCTGCATGGCTTCCCCTTAATACTTCCTAAACTTTTTTTTGAGATTTTCAGTGTCTTGATTACCTGCCTTTGTCCCCTGGATCATTAGAATATTTGGGTTTTCATTTATTAATATATCTCTTGTGGCATTTTCCTTAATGGTTGACCCCATTCCTCTATAATTCCAGGAGACTATTATCATTATTTACCTGCTTGGTGGTACACGGTGCCCTTCCCCTTGGGTTGACTTGTCTCATTGTTCCCTGTGCTCTTCCCTAGGAAAGTGTCCATAGGTTGTTGCATTCCTAGAGCCATTTCTTTTGCTGCTGCTTCGTCCCTTAGTTCCTTGTTTGTCTTCCGTCCCACTTTTTTTTTTTTTTCAATATTAGGGAGTGATTCCTTTGCTTGCTTTCTAGTTAAGATTATGTCTACTGAGGGGGGTGAAGAGAGGTGGGGATTTGATATTTTAGGGGAGTGGGGAGAAGGATTAGGGGAATGAGGAGTTCTAGATCTAGATTTGGAGCAGGGAGATGGGGGAGTAAAGAAATCCAATGGATCGAATGGGTTTGCAGTTGCAAGGTCTGCATTCAGCGACATAGGCTGGGATTTTGTGGATGTTGAGGGCTGTGAAGAAGAGTGGTTTGGTTGCTTGTTTGCAGTTTTTTTTCTTAACCTGTTACCATCTATTTTCCAGATCCTCTGTTTTTTTCACTTTCATTTTCTTTTTTTTGTACATCTATTTGCGAAATGACCGTATTCATGACATACCTTGCATTTGAAGGGAATCTACTCATAGTCCAGCTATTGTATGTGCGTCCACTCATCCACTTTGATTTTGATAGCTTCTGGGAGGCCTCTCCCTAGATCCACTTCGACACATATTCGGGGGCATGCATGCATATTTTCCTTTGGCTCGCATCGATCGATGTACTTCCCCACTACATTTCTTATGGCTTTAACTGAGTCGTCTCCCTAGCAGTGGAGAGGGAGGTGTGGAAATCTAACCCAGACAGGTATAGCACTTGGGACATCCATTTCTGGATTAAAGTTCGGGGTCCATCTGTTCAGATACAGCCCCCTCGTATCCATCAAATACGGACCATTCCTGAAAATCAAGTCTCAATCCTCCTTGGTCTCGAAGTGAAAGGTATAATATCCTCTGCCACAAAACCTAATCGAGATCTTCCCGTTTATTGAAGTCAACCAGTTTCTTTCTACCCATTTTTCGATAGTCCTCGGTGATGGCCACAGCCTTGTGAACTGCCCTACTAATCCTCGTTCTGCCAAGGAAAGAGCTTTTTTTCGTGGGAGGGCCGGAGGAAGAGATATCTCTGGTATTTCTTTCATTCTTTTAACAAACTTTGAGACTACTGGTTTGTTCTTAGCCAGTCCCATTGTCGAAATGAGGGAGGCAAATGCTTTGGCTATTTCTTCTGATTCCTGATGGTGGACTAAATGATGATCTTTGTTCTTTGGTGGATCCATTTTCTCAAGCCTCAGCAGCAGGAGGCCGCTGAGGGCAACAGCGAATTTCTTGCTGCAGGGAGGAGCGTGATCTCTCTAGTCCAGAAGAAGTCTATCCTCAGCAGCTCGAGGATGCTGAGGAGAAGCAAGCCTGTAACACTGAGAGCTGCAGCAGCAGCTAGGGCTGCGCACAGATTTCTGACATCCTATAGTTTCCATTTCCTTTATGTAATAAGTAGTGACATAAAGCTACATTCATTTGCAGTTCATAATCTACAAATTCATTTCCTTTTATAGTCTCGTTCCATCTCACCCCATTTTCATTTTATTTTACAGTTTCATTTCATCTCACTCCACTTTCATTCCATTTCACTGTCATATTCCATTTTCATTTTATTTCACATTCATATTCCATAGCCATACTTCATTTTTATCATGTTCCGCAGCTGATTCTATTCTGCAGCCATATCTCATTCAGCAACTCTGGCATAATTATACAACTTACAAACAAATGATGATTGCAGGAAATTGAAGAATCTTGTTTTGAAGACAAATATGCTAAAAGGGTACCTACGGATCAACACCAAAGAAAACAACAAATGAAAAGGTTAAGTTCTAAAAAGGTAAAGTCCAAAAATTTATTTTAAATAGCAAGGTTAAAACATAAAGCATGTATAATATGGATATTCATATGTTTCCTTGACGAATCATCATTTGATTTTATTGTAATCTCCATCATACTACATATCTGCCACATCCTCCATATTTTGCCACATAACGGTCCATAATTAACTCCCTCGTTGATTATTAATGACTATGCCATGACATACTTCTCTAAGTTTCTCCAAAACCCCTACCATCTATTTAGTTCATACAAACCCGCAATCCCTTTCACCGTATTCACAACCAATTCATTTCATATAACCAGGAAGGGTAATTCTGAAGGTTGAGAATTCTGCATAGAAGAAGGCATGGGGCTAATTTTCATATCAGAACCGGTAGGATCAAAATACATGGAAGGATACCCACAACTCAATGAAATATTGCAGAAAGTTGGATGGCTTAAATTCATTGAGAAATTTGATGGTTTTAATAAGGAGATTACAAAATCCTTTGCTCGATCTTTCGATGGCACAGAAGTAGAAATTGGAGATATGAAGTTTACATTGACTGACTCATTCATGGCCAAGGCTATAGAACGTCCAATGCATAGTGAAAGATGGTTCAAGAACAAGGAGCTCCACAATGAATCATGGAAAATAATACTCAAAAACCCAGGTATGGATGTCTCTGTTTTTAGAAAAGGTATCCCTATTTAAGCTCTTAAAAGTAAGTGGAGAAACATGCTCTTGGTTTTACAGAAATTTATCACTTGTGAGGGGAGGTTTGGTTGCATCATGGAAAATTTTAGGGGCAAATTTTCGCCCTTGGGCGAAATTAAGGGGTTTTATATTTTTATTGGGCAAATATTTTGTATCACAGTACATTGTTACAAATCACCTCAAATTTATTTTATAAAAAAAATAGGTATGGAGGTTAGCCCACCTTATTTTAAGGGAGAGAGTAAAAAAAATAAATTTAGCCCTTGAAATTAGGAGTTACAACCTTCCATTCCCCCTAATTTTCAAGAATAGGTATTTATGATAGTTATTTAACCCTCCACATTCAGTGTAAAAAAGGTTTTTTCCTTTCATTTTCCTGTATTTCATGGTATTGGGGTTAATTTTGAGAAAATGACCTTATTTTCAAAGATTGAATAATGTTCTTGCCATATTCCAAGTTTGCATCTGTTTAGTCATAATCATATAAAGAATAATGGAAAACATTTTTTTATTTACTACATAAGTCACCTTATATTTACATGTAAATAAATAAAAATATAAATAAAGTGGAGTATGGTAAATAAATAAAACCTCTTTTTATATTTAGTCCATAACCCTCTTTCTATTTAAGAAGGCTCAAAAAAGAGGTTTTATTTAAGTGAATCATATGTTCCAAATACCATATTTATAAAAGAGGTATGGTAAATTAATAAAAATATAAATAAACCAAGGTATGGTAAATAAATAAAACATTTTTTTATATTTACTCCAGAAATCACATTATATTTAAGAACACTCAAAAAAAGTGTTATATTTAGGTGAAGCCTATGGGCCAAATACCAAGGGCCAAATTATTATTAATACCATGCAAAAAAAACATTATTAACCCGTTATTAACCCTAATATTAGTATTAATAAAAAAAAAGATGGCACATGGTATTGACCCATGGTATCCATCTTTACTCTGGATCTACTAAGCCCCTAGAGGGATCAAATATCGTGCTATGCAAACTAGCATAGAGTGAAAAAATATTTGATCCTCGGGCTTGGTAGATCAAGGGTAAAAATGAATCTTGTAATTTAATGTCACTTAAACATTTTAATTTGGTTGAAATACAAATAAATAAAATAAAAATCAATTATTAATTTCATTAATTTTTATAAATTACTAATAGTAGTTTTTAAGCTCCAGGTTTATGATAACCTATGGTATTGACCCATGGTAATATCATGGTATTCACGTGAGCATAGACTATTTAAACGGGAAATTCTATTAGATCCATCTTAATTCTGGGTCTACCAAGTGCTGAGAGGGATAAATAGATTTCATCCCTCCCAGAGTGGTAGAAGTGGAGTTAAGATGGATATAGGTTGGTTTTTATGATAATGAAGATATTAAATAGACTTAGGAAATTATATTGTAAAAAACATCTTAAGGTGAATGGTTAAAGCTACATTTAGTCACTTCACAAAATTTAATAAAAAATACCAATATCTCCATTAATATTGGTTTTTCTGATTTAACAAAAAAAAAATTCAAAACAGTGAAATCTTATCACTTTTTCCGCATCACCCTCGCAGAAGAGAGATAATCAGTGCCCAGATTTCCCACTATTTTTCAAACGTTCTCAATATGATATCTTCATGAAAAAGTTAAGGTACAGATGTTGGATTATTTGTCTGAAAAATATGTTGGTTTTTACAACCTTTCATCCTCTCTATTATTCTTAATTTGTCGTAATGATCTGTTGGGGTTGGGCCAGTGCTTGATGAATATGTTGGTTTGTACAACCTTTCATCTTCTCTGTTTTTCTTAATTTGTCGTAATGATCTGTAGGGGTTGGGCCAGTGCACCATATTGTCCTAAAAGGTGGAGATTTTGCACCAAAAAGGAAATTAATCCACATGTTACAACATTGTTAAAAAATGCAAGATGTATGAAGGTAGTGAATTATGCTAATA
>APFE030261474.1:0-18406 GCA_000404065.3 Pinus taeda
AACAAATACATAGAGAGAGAGAGAGAGAGAGAGAGAGAGAGAGAATGGAGAGGTGGTGAGAGAGAGTGTGAGTGACAAGGGAGATATGGAGAGAGAGTGAGGGAGAGGAGAGGGGGGAAGACAAAGAGGATGAAAAGAGAGAGATAGGGAGATAACAGGAAGAGAGAGAGGGAGGCACAAAGATGGAGGACAAAGAGAGATGGATAGAGGGAGGGAAATAGTGACAAAGTTGGAGGCAAGAGGGAGAGAGAGAGAGAGAGATGGAGGGGAGAGAGGGAAGGAGATAATGATAAAGTGGAAGGGAAGAGAGAGAGATATGTGGGAAAGAAAGAAGGAGGTGGGAGAGAAAGGGAAAGAGAGGAAGGAAGCGAGAGAGGACTCAAGAGAGAGAAGCAGAGAATGTTGGAGTTAGAGGGGGAGAGAGAGGGAGGGAAGAAGGAATATGTAGAGGGAGAAAGGTGGAAGGAGAGAGAGAGTGATAAGGGAGCAATAGAGAAAGAATGAGAGAGGAGAGCAGGAGGGAAGAGAGAGAAAATGGCAAGAGAGAGAAAGGGGGAGATAGATAGATATAGTGAGAGAATGTGTATGTTTGGGGGGTGAGATAGAAAGAGGGAATACAAAAGAGACACATAGATACAAATATAGATATTATATAGTATTATATAATCAGTCTAGATCCATCTTAACCCTGGATCTATCAAGCATTCATAGGGATCAAATACTCGAGGTGAAATCCTTTCTTAAAATTTTGCACTCAAAAAATAGGTTTGCACCTCGAGAGATTAGATCCCTCTCAGTTTTATGCACGTAGAAAATAGGTTTTCCTATTTTTATCATTATTTTAGTGTTTTAGTTTCAGCTGCTAAAGAGATAGACTAGTGATGCTTATATTGTATTTTTTATCCCAACATTATCCTTTTTTTATCAAGCCTTTTGTCAAAATTTGAATTTATTGATTCAATATTGAGTTAGTGTATTTTCCATCCCATTCTAATACTAAATATTGCAATTCAAGCTTGCTAAGCTCCATATCTTCACATTCAGTTTTTTAGGTCTCTAACGTCTTAATCCATTTATGTGTCTTTGTTGTCTCCACTATTATTGTTTCTTCACTTCATTCATTATATCATTCTTTCCCTTTTTTCTTATAACTGGTGGGATTACTCCTTAGGATTATTGGTAACCTTGTTTAATGTTTCCACCATGTTCTTGGATAACATTTCATTTCAATTACATGATATTTTCCAATGAAATCAACATCCAAGGAGGGTTTTTTACTAGATTTTTTCTTTCTTACCACATTTTCAAAACTCCTAGGTTCTTTCTCCATTGATGATTTAGGGACGGTTAAAATTAATAAATTAAAAATTAAAAATAATATTAACCTAGTATGGAGGATGAGTGTGAACATTTAAATGTTTGTTTGATTAATAATAAAATGTTAAAGTAATAAAAATAATAAAATTCAATCTGTTATATTTTGATTTTGTTATTAACATTTGAATAGGCTTTGTTACAATACCATGGGTCAATACCATGGATTATTAATACCACATTCCGAAAGACCATATCCTATTTCACAACCAAAATACTTTATTACAATAGAAGATTCTTAACTATGAATATTCATCCACACTTTTCCTAGGATATTATTAACTTATAAAAAATAGGATTTGTTACAATACCATGGGCCAATACCATGGCTTATCAATACAACATGCCCAAAACACATAAATTATTTCACAGTAAAAATATTTTATATTAGTATGAAAATATTTTTAATCATAGATATTCACATCCATTTTACCATGGATATTATTAGCTTGCAAAGATGCTCCGTTACAATATCATGGCTTATCAATACTCCATGCCCAAAAAACATACCTTATTTGAAAATCAAAATATTTAATAACAATATGAAAATATTCTTAACCATGGATATTCATACGCACTTTACCATGGATATTATTAACTTGCTAATAGGCTTTGTTACAATACCATGGCTTACCAATACCACATGCCCAAAAATCATAACTTATTTCACAATCAAAATTTTTCATAGCAATATGAAAAGATTCTTAATCATAGATATTGACCACATATTTTGTCATTGATACTTGTGAATGGGCTTTGTTATAATACCATAGAGAGGGAGAAAATAACAAATACATAGAGAGAGAGAGAGAGAGAGAGAGAGAGAGAGAGAGAGAGAGAGAATGACAATGGAGAGGTGGTGAGAGAGAGTGTAAGTGACAAGGGAGATATGGAGAGAGAGTGAGGGAGAGGAGAGGGGGGAAGACAAAGAGGATGAAAAGAGAGAGATAGGGAGATAACAGGAAGAGAGAGAGGGAGGCACAAAGATGGAGGACAAAGAGAGATGGATAGAGGGAGGGAAATAGTGACAAAGTTGGAGGCAAGAGAGAGAGAGAGAGAGATGGAAGGGAGAGAGGGAAGGAGATAATGATAAAGTGGAAGGGAAGAGAGAGAGATATGTGGGAGAGAAAGAAGGAGGTGGGAGAGAAAGGGAAAGAGAGGAAGGAAGCGAGAGAGGACTCAAGAGAGAGAAGCAGAGAATGTTGGAGTTAGAGGGGGAGAGAGAGGGAGGGAAGAAGAAATATGTAGAGGGAGAAAGGTGGAAGGAGAGAGAGAGTGATAAGGGAGCAATAGAGAAAGAATGAGAGAGGAGAGAAGGAGGGAAGAGAGAGAGAGAAAATGGCAAGAGAGAGAAAGGGGGAGATAGATAGATATATTGAGAGAATGTGTATGTTTGGGGGGTGAGATAGAAAGAGGGAATATAAAAGAGACACATAGATACAAATATAGATATTATATAGTATTATATAATGATTCTAGATCCATCTTAACCCTGGATCTATCAAGCATTCATAGGGATCAAATACTCGAGGTGAAATCCTTTCTTAAAATTTTGCACTCAAAAAATAGGTTTGCACCTCGGGAGATTAGATCCCTCTCAGTTTTATGCACGCAGAAAATAGGTTTTCACCTTGAGAGATTAGATCCCTCTTAACGCATTATAGATCTGAGGTAAACATGAATGTAAGCTTGTTTAGGAAGTATCAGTGAATTTGGAAAAGAACAATTGTAAATTATTTTACACTAACACTTTTAGATTATATAATCCATTAGAAGCCAATATAGGTGTACATTAATATTCACTCATCCAGGTATTCGTTAATACTTTGGTGATTAGGTTAAGATGAATCTAAGATTGTTTAGGAAGTATCGATGAAATTAGAAAACAACAACTGTAAATTATTTTACGCTAAACCTTTTAGATTATATAAACCATCATAAATTAGTATAGGTGTACATTAATATTGACTCATCCATGTATTGATTAGTATTTTTGTGATGGCCTATAGCAATAACAAACAAATCCCTCAGGTTGCAATGGAGGTAATTATAATTAGTTGTTCTTGTTATGATTTCCACCGCCAATATCAATGATGTGATTCCCATGTTGAATCCATCAATGGCTGAAATATTTTTTCTGTTATTGATTGATTGATTAATTAGGAGATGGTTTTGATCAAATTTGTCTAGACATCATTCTATCACATGAACCAAATCCATTTCACTTATAAAACCATGTCCCTAATTCACAAAAGAATGCAGCTGGAGACAAATATGGGTAATGCCATGCTTCGATTCATTGTTCTTGTTCTTGCACTTTTATCTCATTCTCTCATTGCTATAATAGTGTCTATGTCAGATTATACTTATCCTTCTGGAAGTGCCTAGGTTGGATTCTCTGCAGTGGCATTTCATTTTGACAGAGCAGTTATTGTGGGTATTCTTTGTGGAGTCTTGGAGTCTTTGTGTGATTTTGCAATAGAAACTCGGGGCATTCTCGTCCTCAAAGTTCACATCATCTGATTTGGATTTACCCCTCTTGTGGAGTCATAAATGGTGCGTTTCTTACACATTTTCACAACTGTCATCAGCCCAGGGCTTACAACAATGGATTACTTTGTTCCATTAGTTTTATGAAGCATTAGTTTTTATTGATACTATAGTGTCCCTCGTTTGATTTCATATAATAAGCTAACATTAGTGTATGTATAAATAAATTTTGTGTGCATCTTTCGAATGTATGAATAATTGAGATAATGTGGATGTTTAAGAATAGCAAAAATATTTATTACAAATCATGGCGTTAAGATTTTTGTGGTGAGTTCACCAAAAATATGAATGGGGGACTCGTACATTTGTTTGTTCGTCTAATTGGTCATAGGTTGTGGAGAAAATGGCTTCTACTTTTGTGGAATTTTGCTTACATGATGTAGTTGCACTATAAATCTATCCTTTTCTAGTGCTATTGATTTGAGATAGTAAACTAAAAGTTCCCAGAAAATGCTTTGATTACTCTCATAAAGAGAATACCTGATGGAAAAAATCTATAAACCATTCATTTTCTAATACAAAATTTGAAAGGCAAAAAGTATTTTGACTGTTTTGTTAAATGGAAAATCTTTAAGACGTGTTATAAATGTCAGTATTCAATAGAAAAACTTTAAATAATTAATAGACTTTCTCATTAATGTCTGTCCTAACACGGTGAGATTTAGAATAAATATTTGTTTGGGAATGGGATGTATAGGAGCTTTTGTTTCGGTATAAATGATAAATGGTTTATATTAAACTTGCTCAGAAGCATCAAATGTCTATTTTTTAATTTTAAATTTGGTTAAAAATATTATATTTATATTTATATTTATAACAAATTAATAACATTTAAGAGTATAAATAAAATTTTATTAATATTTTTTTTTGTAGGGAAAATTCAAAGGTTAACTATGCAATTAACTTAATGCAACCATTAAGCCATATCTCAACAAACTGAATTGATCATGTATTCATTGACTAATCTAAGCATAACAACTCAAAAATAAACTTTATGCAACATCAAATCGAATGAGTATTAATCCACATGAAATGTAAAGGACTAATCTAAAAAATTAGTTTCAGCTTGGTAGAAGGAAACCTAATTGAAAATATAAATTCTTATTTGACACAGTTTTCATCGACCAGTTATTTCACACACAGTTCTATACTTAGAAGCACATTTCTATTAATTCTATATAGCATCATTTCGTGACGATAACATTGTTATAGTTCTTCTAAATCCGTACATTTCTACTAATTCTACGTAGCATCGTTTCATGACGATAACATTATTGTAGTTCTTCTAAATCCTCGTTTACCAAGTGATTCAGTTGTCAATAGTTGTCTAAGATAATTGTTTTATGTATGAATTTTATTTTCATTCAATTCACTCATTTTTTTTGGTGTCATGTGTTCTATTTAATATCTCCTTAAGCATACATTTGGTCAATAGTAAAGTAATAAATATTTTAAGATATCTCTTCTCTTCACACATTGCATTAGAAAATTCATACTTCATTTCTATCCTTTTCATAATGACCAAGTTTTGAAGTTTCCTATTCTTCATGCTTTGAAGTTGTGATCTCTTTGGCGTTGTGTATTGTCTCTTTCATCATATTTCTCTCTCTTTCAACATTTGTCAAAGAAGCATAAATTAATGTTATATGCTATGCCGTTACGCCATTTCCTTTGCAACATTTAGTGCAATTTCAATTATTAATGGAACAATAGAAAGAAGATGACCACAAAGGGTCTGTGCCAATATCACATTAAGTACTTATTTCTGAATATCAAAGGTTCCACCTTAAATTCAACGCAAAACATTCCAAATTTAAGAAAACCCAACTGCTTTGGACCGACATGGATAGATGACGTGGATGTGGAGAGAATTCCTTGAAAAGCATCTCAAGATTTTTCATTAAGAAAACCAACTGCTTTGCACTGATGTGAAAGAATTTCATGAAAGGCATCTCAATCTTTCTTTTTGTCATAGATGTTGTGGTTAACTGTGATATGCTCCTCTAAAGGTCAATCAATCTTTTTCTGAGATACTGAGGGAGGGAATCTTTATGTTTTTTTAGGAAATAGATGAGGTTGTGCTGCAGTGTATATATATGGGTGCCTCAAAGCGATCTTCATCATCACTTGTTCCTGTAGCGAATTCTGTTGTAGTTGCATTAGAAGTGCTTTATCTTCTGTATGTCAATGTTTGTGTAGCAGTTATTCTATGTTGGGTTCCTCTGTTTCTTTCTATATTGTCTCTATTTTGTGTGTCTATATTACTCAAATTTGAATTTGATTTCTTCGATATGGATCAAGAAGAGCGGAGTTGTTTTATCATTTGAAATTGTAATTATCTAGAAGAGCCGAGTTGTTTTATCATTTGCAATTCTAAGGAGTTGCAGTAAGACTGCTTCATCTTTTGTAGAGAATTTCATTGTATTTGCAGTGGAAGTGCTTCCCATTGTTGTCGATGTTTATGCGACTGTGACTCTCTCCTTCGCGTGTTTTTATTCTTTTAATCTAATCAATGAGAAGGGATGTTTTAAAATCTGTCTTTCGTTGACATGTTCAATGTCGTCAATGGAGGTATTTATAATTGAGAGGAGGAACCAGAGAGCTGTAACAGTGATATTTTTTACAGCCATGAGAGGTTTGTCTCTTGTACTTATTTTATATTCATATTCATATTCCTATTCATATTGATGATTTATTTTTCAGTTTTAGTTCCAGTAGAATTTTCAATGTTCTTGACCTTTCTCATCAAAGTCCATGACCCATCCAATCAATATCTCATTCCTATATGTTTTGATGTGATTTCCCCCACTTGTTTTTAATCGATATAAATAAAACTAAATAGATAAACTAAATCATTATTTGTGACAACATCAAATCCAAAAATAATGTTATGCCTCAGGAAACTAAAGAAGAAAGTTGTCTTTCTTTCCTTCTGGAGCTAAATTTGCACTTATATTTCAGTGATTTCATGAGTCTTCTAGAGTTCATATCTAAATTTTTATTTACTTTATTTCTACTAGGTATCCTCCTATTTTATTTATACTACCTCTCTTAATTTCTCTAGGAATTAGAAAATGATCATAGTCTTTCATGTTTATAACATTATTTTCTTGGTGCACACCTATTTTTCCATCATCTTGTTTGATATCTTTAGAAGTTTAAAATATTTAACTTGTCGTATAGGTAACTCAGCAAGCTTGAAAATTTCAGTGAATAGTTTTAATTCTTAGCCCTTCAATTTTAAATATTTTTCATCATCATTTTCTTTGTTATAGCCAGAAAAGTACCTTTATATAATTGTACGAAAACTGCAAATTTTATCTATCTCGAAGAAGTGGATAAACCAAGCTTCTCTTTGTTAATCTATGCATGCTGATTGTCTCCCATCCAAGAGCCCTTGCTCTCCATTCTTCTATTTATATTCGACATTTAAACTTATTTGTACATGTAATAAGTAGATAAATTTATTTATTTTTAATTTTTTCTTATGTTTGGTAAATTTTACTCCCGAATTATGAAATTACTCTTCTATTTTTATCAATATAATCCTTGTATTAATTTATATTTAATGGTGAGTAATAAAATAGATTTGTTGAGAAAATATCAATATAATTACTGTATTAATTTATATTTAATGATTAGTAAGAAAATAGCCTTGTTGAAATGGTGGCCATTTTTCATTTTTATTGGCCTTAAGTTATAATGTTATATCGACCTAGCAGGGTTTTGTTTTTTTTATTTTCATTCTTCAATACTAGTAGGTGTATGAATTATTGGGTTGTTTTCAATAAGTTTATCCAATTTGTTTTTCCTTTATTTCACTATTCTTTTCTTTCAATGATATGTTATATCCTCCTAGTAGGGTTTTGTTCTTTTTATTTGCATTCCTCAATACTTGTAGGCTTTTGTTTTTTGTTTATTTGCATTCCTCAATACTGGTAGGTGTATGAATTATTGGATTCCTCAATACTGGTAGGATTTTTTTTTGCATTCCTCAATACGGGTAGGTGTATGAATTATTGGGTTGTTTTCAATAAGTTTATGAAATTTGTTTTTATTCTATTTTATTGTTTTCTTTCAATGATTTGTCCACGCATGTGTATGCGTTTTTTAATTTGTGAGGTTTTTTAATTTGTGAGAGTTTCTGGGGCTTGTTTTACAGGTATATAGGTATATTTGTTCGACAAATTTTTTTATGATATTTCCATATAAAGATTTTTTTGGTAAAATTTGTGGTAATGATTTTGCAGGTATGTTAGTCAGAAAAATATTTTTCCGTGCATGTGGTTCTATGTAAGAAATTAATGTTATTTTTATTAGCTGTAATATATGGCTTTTATAGAGGGTCGAATATTCCAATGCTTTTAAAATTTCTGAAAGATTTTCTTGTAAAATTTGTGGTAATGATTTTGTAGGGATATTAGTCAGAAAAAGACTTTTCCGTGCATGTGTTTCTATGTAAGAAATTCATGTCATTTTTATTAGTTGTAATATATGGCTTTTATAGAGGGTAGAATATTCCAATGTTTTTAAAATTTCTGAGCATTTACCTTTTAAGAGGCAGTGATCTAGTTATACAACAAACAAATCAATGTAAATATCTTTCTTTATTTAAAAAACTAAACAAGAGAGCCTTTCTCTTGCTCTCTAAATTCATCATTCTATATCCTCACACTTTCCTCGTTATAATGAATGACTCTAGATTTCCTGTTTAGTTTGATTATATTTAGATTTTGCAAATTTTAATATATAACTGTAATCATTTGCATAAAATAATAGATAAGAATAAGATGTAAATAAATATTTTTACTAAAAGTAGCTTCTAAACATTATTTATGTTTTGATTATTTTTAGCTTTTGCAATTTTTAATATATCACTGTAATCATTTGCATAAAAAAAATAGATAAGAATAAGATGTAAATAAATATGTTTACTAAAAGTAACTTCTCAACATTATTTATGTTTTCCTCAACATATATGTAGTAGTAAAATTGTAAATGTGTAACTTACTAGTGGTTATTACTAACCAAAAATTATGTAACTACATATGCCTAACCAAGCAATTAATTTATCCACTTCACATCTCGATTTATTAGTTCCTTCTAAAGCAACATGATATGATTATATTGCCCTATTAACCACAATCGAATTAGTTAAATTGACCAATATAACTAAGATTTATTAGTACCTCTTCTGGCCAACTTATATCATTATGTTTTTCTATTAACTACTATTGATTTAGCTAACATTGACCAATATAACTAAGAAATGTATACAATTTTTTTTTAGTGATTTATTATATTTATATTGTTTAGTTTTTTCTCGGTAAAAAACTAGCTAGTCTATTGTATTATATTTACAGGTAAACTTTACAAGCAGTGAGACAGGCCGTCCAGGGCCAGCAGTGGCACCTTGGATAGCTTAGCTTTGAAACAAAAAGCTCCCTCGCAGGGGCAGCACCTACAGGACTTCCAAAATTCCTCCAAAAAATTACTGAGGCTGGAAACCAATATGACTTGACAAGTAACAGAACATGGAACCGCATTGAGTTAAACATGAGCATGACGGCCCACGCAGGGGCTTCCATCAAAAACTGACTGTGGACCGTGTCCATCAGAGAACTTGCAGTGGACCGACATGTACAAGACAGTATTAAAAACTGAGAGTAAACTAGACCGACATAAACAAGACAGTGTAAAAAACTGCAAGTGAACAAACACAGTGATGACCAGAACCCAAATACCCACAGAGACCTTTATCCTGGATTCGAGCTGAGAGAGAAAGGCATGTGCCGGTACGCGCGTCGGAGGATCAGTCGTCGCAGAGGCTTTTGTCATCCACGATATAGCACCATCCCTGGCCCTCAGGGACTCCTTCCCACATGGTGGTCCATGGATCCTTTGCAGTGCCCTGAGGTTTCGGCGCCTAGGGATGCGAGGGGGCGTGCAGAATCTCCTTCCCTGAGGTGCCCACCTCAATTGGTGGCTGCAGAACAGGGCTGTCCTCCCCAGTACCCTATGGAGGTGGTTCCGCCAATCCTGGAGGCTTCCCGCCATCATTCCTTTCAGGAACTTTAGTAAAAAGAACTGAAATGTGAGCATTGATACCTGCATTATCCTTTGAGCTGCCCAGGGTGAACACAACCGAGCCGAATGCTGGAAGAATGGGCTCCCCTTCACTTGAGCTGCCAACCTCCATGAATTGCCTCGCTTGAATTGGTGTAGCCCTTGCCCGCCTGTAGCAGTAGCAGTAGTAGCAGTGATGGTGCTCATCCGCTGCCGGTGGGTGAGAGGATGAACCTCGCCCAGGTCCACTTCTGCTTGGTTGTCGTTCCCGCAGCCTTTCCATGGACACCCCTCTGTCTCCCTCGTGAACCTGAGATGAATTGTAAGACCAAACACAAGGCGGAACTCGCCACAGGTCCCACTCAGGCATGACAACCTCTGAGCAACCTTTGCCGAAGGGAGGAATTTCACTCCTCGTCACCAGTTTGCCTTGAATGCTCTTGAATTGCCGCTCCCACCTAAGGCATGTACCTGAATTGCAACGACGGAAAGCCAAGACTGCTTGTCGAGGTGGTAGGATAACCGCCCACCCAGAATTCTTCCGTGTCTGCACCTCCCCAGCTTCACCATGCTAATGAGCTTGCTTCGGCTCGTTTTCCCCTTGATATCCTGCCTCATTCCCTCGTTGAGAGCGAGTAATAACTGCAATCTGCGACTCCATCTATTCACTCTACTCGGCATTGAATGCCCAGAGCTTGGGCTGCGGAGTATTGAACTTTGGCGGCGAATTCCCATTAACCATTAATATTAGCATGGGGCAGCACATGCTGGGCATGTGGCTCGACCCCCTGTGACGTGCCAGCACCCACATCCGGGGATTCAGTGTCTCTTTGGAGGAGATTCTCACATTCCTGAGTCTGTTGATTGCTAGGGATGATGTCCAAGTTTCCTGCTTGGAAAGGTTGGTTACTTTCTACCCCAATATTGGCTAGGAAATCAACAATCTTATTACCTTCTCTTCTGGTGTGATGAAAGGAGAGGTCTCTGTGATTGCACAGCTCATGAGCAATGTTGTTTAGCCTTGCTTCTAGTCTCCAACTGGCAGCTACTTTTCTAGCTTGAGAGCCATCCTGAATGCGCGTTGCCATGTTGATGATGATCTGGGAGTCGCCTTCCACTATCAACGGTTGAAGATTGAGTCGCTTGGCAACTAAGAGCCCTTGCCAGAGTCCCTCCAACTCCGCGGAGTTGTTGGTGTCCCACCCTATATTTCCGAAGTAGATCTGCAGGGGGGTACCATTGTGATTATGAATGATACCTCCAAATCCTGCTAGCCCAGGGTTGCCTTTAGAGGCTCCATCAAAGTTGAGTTTGTATGAGTTGGTGGGTGGGGCAATCCAATTTCTGACTTCCTTGATATTACATTTCATTGTCTGATGAGTGGCATACTCTTGTGGCAGCTCCAGCTTCCAGTTATCCAGGATGTTTTTCTCATTATCTGTGGTAGGGAGATCTTCTTTAGTCCATGATTTTAGAAACATGGTTTCTCTGAGATTGCCATGCAGTCTTCCCCATATTTCCTCAATGGGCGAGCTATGGTTTTTGAATATGCGCCTATTCCTTTCCTTCCAGATGTTCCATAATACTGTGCCTGGGATTATGTTCCACATGTAGTTGAGGATCGCACAGTCATAGGGGCTTTTCGGCCATTGACGGATGGTATCTATGATGTCGCCAGGTCCTTTGCATATTTTTTGACACCTGAAACCAGCCTTCTCCCATAGCTGATTGGCGATTGGGCATGTATCTAGAAGATGCTGTAAGGTTTCCTCATTTTTAAAGCAGTTGTGGCATATCGAAGGACCTTGGAAATTGCGTCTCCTCAGCTTATCCCAGGTAAGAATCTTTTTGTGCCCAACCATCCAGAGGAAATGGGATATTTTGGGCCAAGCTTTGAAGTCCCATATTCGCCCCCATAGAGGGTCCGGCCTGATGGTGGAGTCGCCTATAAGGTTATAGGCTTTGGAAGTGGAATATGATCCTTTGGGGAGGTAGCCCTATCTGAGGATATCCTCGTTGTTCTCATACCGAATGCTTCTCTTCTTTAACTCGTCTTCAAGTGCTGCTACTTCTTGAATGCTTGTGATACTGGTTATCTAATTGCTCGGTCGCCACTTCCTGAATCCATTTACCGCTTCCTGTTCCCAGAATTGATGGACAGTTGCATGTTGTTGCTCCTGTCTATTCGAAATGATCATTGAGGGAAGAACACTTGAGAGTTTGGGCAGTTGGTTCCAAGCGTCATTCCAAAATCTAGCACTGTGACCATTCCTTGTTTCCCAAAAGCTTTGTTTCTGGATGAGTTGATGATGCTATTTGGTGGCATTCCAAATAAGTGACCCACTGATTGTGGGCTTGAATATTATGAGCTCTGCTTGGGGCATGTTGTTGGTGTATTTGGCGGTCCATATTTTGGCCCATAACTTGTCTGGATTAGTTATCCATTGCCACCATATTTTGGCATTCATGATGGTGTTGCTGTACTCTAGATCTCTAAGTCCAATGCCGCCTTTGATTTTGGGCCTGCATACCGTGTCAAATTTCACTAGTGCCCATTTACGATTAGTCGCAGAGCTTCCCCACAAAAAGTCATGCTACAGGTTTCTCAATCTTTTTAATACCCATTTTGGTGCCGCAAGGATAGAAAAAAGATAGAGAGGCATGGCTTGGAGGATGGACTTAATAAGCACAACCCGACTAGCTAGATTGAGGGAGCGGTGAGTCCATAGATTGAGTTTTGAATCGAGCTTCTCAAGGAGAGTTCGCCAGGCAGGCTGCTTTATGGCCGAGGCAGTGAGGGGAGCTCCAAGGTAAGTGGATGGGAGAGAGGCGGTTTGGAAGCCAAGGATACGGGAGACGGCGGATTTAACTGACGGAGGGGTGTGCAAGAAGAAGATTTGTGATTTTGAGTTATTGACCTGAGTGCCAGAGGCTTCAGAGAAGTCGTTGAGCAGGGATTTCAAGCAAGAGGCTTCCTGAGCCGAGGGGTAACCATAGAGCATGGTGTCATCAAAAAATTGATGATGAGAGGAGGCCGGGGAATTGTGGATAGAGTTTCCTCTGAGCTGATTAGACTGGAGGGCCTGCTTGATGTGTTTGCCAAGACCCTCAGCCATTATCACAAACAGGAAGGGGGAGAGGGGGTCCCCTTCTCTTATGCCTCTGGAGGGTTTGAAAGGGCGGGAGGGAAAACCATTGACAAGGAGGGAGAAATGGGAGGAGGTGATAAGGCTCATGATCCAACGAACCCAAGTGGAACAAAAGCCAAAAGCTTTCAACATATGATGAATGTGAGACCAGCTAAGCTTGTCGAAAGCTTTGGAGAGATCGAGTTTGAGTAACATACCAGCTTGCTTGGATTGTTTGAGCGAATGGATGATTTCGTGTGTGAGGATAATGCCATCCATTATCTGTCTGCCTTCGGCATAACCCGATTGCTCTGGAGAGATGAGCATGGGTAGAAGAGGTTTTAATCTGTTAGCAATGACTTTGGAAATGACTTTATAAAGGACGTTACAGAGAGCAATGGGTCTGAATTTATCAGGAGTTATGGAGTTCTCCTCTTTAGGGATGAGAGTGATGAAAGTGGAGTTAAGGGAGGGGAGAAGCCAGCGTAGAGCTCTGGATTCCTCAACTACTTGACAAACCTCCACCTTAATCAAATCCCAGAAAACATGAAAAAACGTGGTAGTGAAACCATCTGGTCCAGGGGCCTTACCTTCTTTGAGCTGCGCCATTGCCTCATCAACCTCCTGGGTTTGAATTGGGCGCATGAGTAACTCGTTGTGTTCCTCTGTAACCAGCTTGGGGATGTTGCTGGTTATTTTTCCAATCGCCCTCTGCCGATCCACCGCCTGCTCTTGGTGTACCTGCTGAAAGTGATTGAGGAGGATTTCTTCTATTTTCTCATGCTCCTCAACTTTTACCCCCTCTTCGTTTTGGATGAAAGGAATCTTATTGTGCATCCTTCTCTACACTGTAGTTCTATGGAAGAACTTGGTGTTGCGCTCCCCTTCTTTTAGCCACCTGACCCTTGATTTTTTCCTCCAGTAAATTTCTTCCTGCTTCCTTCTTTCTTCAAGCTGGTTGTGTATGTGTCGTTCTTTGTCCAAGGTTGCCTCTGTGTGCCCTACATTTATTACTTTCTGATGGATATCCTTCAACTCCTTATTGAGCTCCTGTTGCGCCTCAAAAATATTCCCGAAGGTCTCCTAATTCCAGCGTTTTAGGTGACTTTCTAGAAATCGCAGTTTTTGCTGTAGCTAGAACATTTTTGAGCCTTCTGGTGGGATGAAGGAGGCCTATATGGTTCTGACGAAGTCCTTGAATGCTGGATGCGTTAGCCAAAATCCCTCAAACCGGAAAGGTCTTTTGGTTCTATCCCTTGGTCGCTGCCATTGCAAAGCTATTGGGCAGTGATCCGACCCGGAGTGGGCCAAGATTGCAGCGGTGAGATCACCTCCGAGATGCATCGCGTTATTCGAGATCAGGAAGCGATCTAGTTTAGAAGCAATCTGATGCTTGCCACCTCTGCGATTGCTCCAGGTAAAGGTGCCATTGCAGAATGGAATGTCTATGAGAGAGGCGTTTTGGATGAAGTCCTTGAAGCGATCTACTTCAGGTTCCAATCTGGATCTGCCTCCTATCTTATCCTCTACTTTTGTTATCATGTTGAAGTGCCCTGCAACGATCCAAAATGGATGCTGCCTATTTATGCTTAGCGCTTCAATGGTGTCGAGGAGCGCTCTTTACTCCCAGAGTCCTGCGGAAAATAGACATTGGATAAGTTCCCATGTATGTTGGTGCCTAGAATGTGAAAGGTGGCTTGAATGAGGTGATGGGAGGCGTGGAAGTCAGTGAGCATTACATCCTGGGTGTTCCACGTTATAGCAAGCCCACCAGAGGCTCCCGTGGTGTCCACAACCATAGATCGGCATCCTGGCTAGGCCTTTGAGAGTATGCGACCCAGCGTGGTACTATTGCATTTGGTTTCTTGGAGGAAACACATCTGTGGATTTTCCATCTTGATCATGTTTTTTAACATCCTACATTTTCCTGGGCTATTAAGCCCTCTTAAATTCCATTATACGAGCTTCATGGTTTAACTAGTTTGGGTAGGGCTGTAGTACTTCATCAGCTTCGCATATCTACCGGAATATACCAGGAGTTTTCCAATCTCTATTGTTCTCTGGAGATCTGTCTTTCTCCCCCTTTTTTTGGTGTCCTTTGGACGCGGGCTGCCATCCCAAGTGCTGCCAGGTTCTATGCCCAGTTGGTGTTGGTGGAACGCTCTGGAGATGACCACTTCCAACTTATCTATATCCGACTCAGAGATTTTTTCATATGCCTTTTTTTTGCAACATAGCTCCAGTTCAATAATATCCAGGCCATGTATATCTATGCTTTTTGGTTCTTCCTCCATATTTTGCACTTGACTGGTTTCGTCTTGATGGGTATCTGAATCCTGAGGGGGGATCAACTTCCCATCCACCTCCATTTCCTTAAGGATCTCCGCTGTGTTTTCCTGATGCTTGCTTAGGATGGTCGGGATGATAATGGGAGATTTAGACTTGGGTGGGGGGCTGGATGGAGGGGGGTGTGTGGAAGAGGAAGCGCGTGCAGCGGTACTGTCAGTATCAAGGGGCTGATCATCTGAGAAATCACCTAGGGACTCAAAGTTGTTCTTGGAAGCAGGATTTTGGGGTTTGGACCCATTCTGAGGCTTTTTATGCGAGCGCTTTCTGTTTGAGACTTTGGTAAAGCCATCCTGAGATGGGGATTCAAAAGATTCAGGAGAGCTGGCTTTGACATTGAGAGGGAAATCCCGAAACAGATGCCCTAGTGCATGGCATCTCCTGCACCTGAAAGGAACATGCTCATAATTGAGAGGATGGATCCACTCCTCGTCGCGATGGGCAAGGGTTACTGACTCAGGAAGAGCTTCATTCAGTTGAATAAATACAGATATTCTTACATAGGAAATATACTTATGGGTTTTTGTTTCTTCTGCTGCCCTGATGTATTGTCCCACCCCATTTCCTATGCCCATTAGACAGTCTTCTTCCCAATATTCATCGGGGAGTGAGTATAATCTGATCCAGACAGGTGCCCAAGTGAGATCTTCCTTGTCAGGGTTAAATCTGGGCATCCAGTCCCTGATGTAGAGACCTGTCGAGTTGAAGAAATACGGACCTCCTCCCAGGATCCTGTATTTGTCTTCTAGACAGAAGAAGATGGCAGTGAAGAAGCCCTTCGGCCCCAGCTGGACAGTGACATCTCCCTTAGGCTTCCACTTTGCTGCAATCCAACCATTTAAGGCCCGTTCAGTTGGCCAAAACCCTATGAATTTTCCAATGATTGCATGGTCCTTTATAAACTCGATCCTGCTGTCGATCTTATCTCCGGGCAGTTCTATTCGCGGCCTTTCCTTGGCTATCTGTTACACTGAATTTTTTCACCTTGACTATCTGCAGTTTATGTGGCCTCATCAATAGCCACATTGTCCTCTTTGTCAAGCCCCATACCTCTGCTCTTCATGTCAAAACTTCAAAGAGAGAGAAAGTCACTTGAAAACATGTTTATCTCTGGGTACGCAGGTTCTCTCTACCTTGCCTGCGTGTACGCACTCCAAATACATTAGACCTGCATAGTAATACGCTCTGTATACTAAAGCTAGGGTGCGTACCCCTATAAAGGTCAAAAGGCGCAAGTTTCATCTTTAAAAAGTTACTTGTGGTCACTTCTAGAGCCTTCTAGAAGAGTTCTTGACGTGTATTGAGCGCCTCCAGATGGTTCATGCACCCCTATGATAGAGGAGTTTATCCCATCAAGAGAGGAGCTACCCCATCCAAAAGAGGGAGTATCCCATTGATGTTGGAACTGAATAACCTCTTCTAGAATACTATAAATACAGGCATTGGGCCAAAGGAGGGGAGGTTGAAAGCTGAACATTCTATAGGGTAAATGCTGCTGGAATTAGGACTTCCATTTGTTGACTTGTGAGGAGAGATCACTACCCTTCCTTGTTGCCATAGTGGGAGTGGGTGAGCTTGTCAAAGTAGAGGAAATCTCTTGCTGGACCCTGGGAGGAGCTTGCACAACACCAAGGCTCAGGTTGTAATGGTTCCTTTGATTATTTAATACAAATAAGTCCATTCTTCTCAATGATTTGTTAATGAATTATTTCATGTATTCCTTGGTCAATATGATAGATATGCTTTATTTTATGATGAATATTCAGATGCTATGTAATCGTTTGCTTTGTCAGTGTATGCAGGTCTGAAAGTGAAGGAGGAGCTCATCTGGATCAGCAAGGCTGGACTGCTACAACAAGCGTGGGACCTAAGGTAAGATCGAAAACATTTGAATTCTCATAGAATGATGTGTATCTAGAGAAGGATAGCTCTTGTTTGGTTTGTTTGTCATTAGAGAGTCTTAGACTCCTAGGAAGGTTGGATTTGTCCGCAAATATAACTCATTCCGTGTGTCAAATTGGCGACTCTGCTGGGGATTCCATTGTTGGTCTTGTTTTTTCCTTGAATCATTGCTTTGACCTGAAAAGAGTCTGATCCATTTTGTTTTTTGGTTGTTTAACTTTGTTTTTGGGTGGCTTAGCTTAGGTTCAGTTTAGATCTTAGCTTTTCTTTATTTTACAAGAAGTACGCACCCTCTGAGTTAGGCACAGTGCGTACTTGTGCACACTGTATCTGTGCACACAGAGCGGCCACGCACCTGGCTAAACAGGTTGCCTGCGTACCCTGGTAAAATTTAGAAAATTTCCCTTTTTAATCAGTTTTTCCCTTTTGAATTTGCTTTTCTTAGTTTTTCTGCCGAGAACCTCTGTTAACTGTCAGAAATCTTCACCTATACTTTTTCCATTAGTGTTGATAGTTTTAGTGAGATTCCTTGAGATTTTTGCCTTAGGGTTTGGTTTTTATAATTGGTTCTGTAGTGACTTTTGGTTTAGAAGTCATAAAGCCTTAGATCTCTCTGGTTTTGTTGATCTTCTTAGGAGTCGGGCCAGTTGCGAAATCTTCCCTCGTGAGCAACCTACCTTTGTGTTGTCTCGTTTGCAAAATTTCAATAAGCTTGTCATTTAAAGTTGCGAATTTTATTTTATAAAAGAACAAAAAGAGATTGTGTTTTGTTTCGATTAGTTCATGATTCTGCATAGACTAATCCTTGGATCGATCATTTCCAAGTAAAACACCCCAAGAATCATCATAGTAAGCTTTTTACTTCTTAGATTAAAAGTTGATTAAGGGAAAGTTAGATTCATTTCCGTTATTTTGCTTCTTGAGTGATTTTTTATAAATTGCATAGATCTTGGTTTTGATTTGATTAAGTTAGTTTTATATGCTTTTCGCTAGATAGGAAAATATTAGCAAATCTCCTTCGCAATATTTGTTTTGAGAGT
>APFE030261478.1:21652-32071 GCA_000404065.3 Pinus taeda
AGTATATGGCACTATATATTGTTATACAATTCCATGGGATTTGCAGTATTTGATAAATTCATTTAAAATTTATTCTCCCTCATGATATGACTAGAGGATCTTGATATATTTTCATGTTTGTTTTTCAAACATAGTTTTGAACTCCTTAAAATATTCAAATACGTCACTCTTCTTTCTCATGAAGTATACCCATGTATATTTCATACCATCACCAATAAATATCAAGAAGTAATGTTCTATACCTAATGATCTAGTCTGTGTAAGACCACATACATATGTATGCACAAGTTCTTGAACATCACTTTTTCGTTTTATCTATATGGGTAGGGAACTCTTCCTTGTGCATCTTCCCAAATGCACACCCTTCATATGTAGAATATTCATTCTTAAGCACTAAAAGCCCTTCTACTATTCCTCGTTTTTGAAGTAGTAATAGACCAGGATAATTAATGTAGTGATGCCTTGATGCCAAAGGGATTTTTTTGTCATTGCCCTGGAAAACAATGCTTGATTGACTTTGGTTGTCACATTGATCTTATACAATCCTCCAATTCTAACTCTTGTTGCAATGACCTTGAAGTTATACTAATGTCTTTTACCACACAATGTGAATTTACAAATTCAACCTTCAAGCCCTAATAAGTTATAATAAAGACTTATATTATATTTTTGTTAATACTAGGAATATGTAATATACATGATATAAATATAATCACAAATCTTACATATCCCTACAGTTGAATCCCTAAAAGTTTCTTCCATCTCTAGGTGAGATTTTTTTACAGTGGACGATATAAGGATGGTAATTTAATGACGGATTAAGACAAAAAACATCTCAATAGTAGAAGAGAAAACGTAGATCATAATTAACTTTTTATTTATGTTCTTATAATGTGTTTCTGAGTGGATGGAGCGAGCACTGAAGAGTGTGTTTGCAACATTAATAATAAAGTAACATGATATTTGATACTTATAATTAAGATCTAAATCTAAATTGCACATGGTGGAAACCATCTAAAATTGAAGGCTTAAATATGTCGCCTTACATCCATGTGAATATGACACAACTATTAATAGATCTCGACAACGAAATTATTCAACACCGAAAGCTAAATTGCATGTGATACGAACATTTGAAATTGAAGTCTTAAAATGACGTGACTATGATACGACTATTCTAAATTTCTTGTGATGAAAACCATAGGCTTAAATACAACGATGTGACTATGGTACAACTATTTCATGCAAGGAATGTAATTTGATGGCCATTTTTCCCGTCATAGGGAAATTTAACCGTATATGACATTTAAAAAAATTTAATGGCCATTTTTCTAGATGGGTTTGGAATGGTGGAAAACGAATTTTTGACAGTTATGAAAACATCCTTAATACACATTCTATTTGCAAATATTTTATTTTCTTACCGATGAAGCGTTGTTGGCATCTATGATTCAGGGCTTGAAAATTTATTAAAGAGATAAGTTGTATGGTACAAGCAATGCTAATGAAACAGTTAGTCATCTCTGACATGTTGTTGGCTCACAACACAACTTGCGACCTTAGCTGGAGAAATAAATGCAAAAGTTCCCCAAAGATTCCAAGGATGACAGCTTCATTGCAAATGTAAATGGAGACAGGTCGTTGAATGTCATGCCAACCCATTCCATCCCATCCCATTCTCGTTACATTAATCATGCTATTTCCATTGCAAGTTTTTGGATGGCAAGGTTATATTTGCATATTATGCAAGTCAATCCCGCAAGGAATTACGATAATCCCCAAGTTGGAAACGCAATGAATGCTCTTTTACCGAAGGAGGAAAGTTTATTAAATGTCAAACATTTTGCATGGATGTTGTGCATGAGTTGGGAAATGTTCTATCATTGTTTACACCTAGAAATCTTCCATGGAATTGTTGCTCCTAAGAAGTGCAACGTGACATTCTTGGACTATTTTTTCTATCAAAACTAAATTAAAATCTAGTGTTATAATGAATAGGGAGTCGATTCTGTCAAGGCTGCACTGCTATGTAGGAAAACATTTGTTAGTAATTTATGCTACAACAAAAAAACATCAATTTAATCACACCATTCCCATTCAATGCAACACATACATGACATGCTTTTAAGGCCATCGCTCCCCTGCTATGTGGATTGGATAATAGATAGTTATAGAGTTTTGTATACAAATAGTTTCTTCATAATCCAAGTTTTTGGTTTGATCTAAGAATGTTGGGTGATTTTACACTTTTACAAGATTTTTCCAAAAAAAATTGATTGAAATTCCTCAAAAATTAAAAACTATGTATTTTATAATAAATTCCAACCATTAAAGCATCGGTAAATCCCAACTATCAAAAGGAATACATTAAATCAAGATTCCCAATACATAAATAAAAAATCGATTTTTATAAAAAAATTCCAACCACTAAAGAAAACTTTAATACATAAATTCCAACCATCATATAAAAATTTAATACAAGATTAGACTAGTGCGAATAAAAATTAATACAAGATTAGACTAATTCGAATAAAATTTAATACAAGATTAGACAAATTGAAATCATAATTAGCGTCGAGTGACTGCCTCGTTATTTGTAAGAAGATCCATCAACAATCAAAATACAGACCATCTCTTCTTTAAAACATTAATAACAGTGACTTTATAGCCTTATTCCTAAAAAAAAATCAAGTTTCTATGTGGCTTTATGCCTACCAATAAAATTTGTGGATAATAGTAACAACCACCTACTAGATCCTTTTATTGCAAAGAGGAACTATCAGAAATCGAAATTTGAGGTCCTTTCATCCCTCAGGCATTAATGGAATTCACTTTGCAACCACCTACCGGATCCTCTTATTGCAAAGAGAAACTATTAGAAATCGAAATTTGAGGTCCTTTCATTTCTCGGGAATTATTGGCAGCCACTTTCATTCTGAGGTTCATGCAGGTTGTTTATAAAAACTTCCCAAATATGCTTACATTAACTGATGCAACTACTTTGAGCTGTGGGCTTGTTGTGGAATTAATGAATTTAATCATGAATGCAGATATGGTGAAGAAGCCTCTGCAATCTACGAAAGGATATAGAATTGTAGATAAATTTAGTACAAAAGGAAGAAAAATGCATACTGTAGTGTCTGATTTGAGCGAGGTATTGACAGGTATCCACAATCCATTTTGCTATTTTATGCTTGTTTCTCTTAAGGCATCTGACCTTATTCGATCCCTATTACTCATCTTGGAAGAACCCTTGGCATGCTTTTTATACAATTAGGTATCTGTCACCTCTACCCCTGAAGCTTATGATTTTTATATCAATGTTCGGGCTTAAGGTCTTTGAGATCAAGGCATGGCACTGGCCATTCTTCCAAGATTCTTTCTCAGAGATCTAAACCCTGAGGCCTAGAATGCAGTGTCAATCTTTTGAGAAAAAAAAATCATAGTGAGCGTGTTGTCACGCATATTTGTGGAGACATTTGTTGTGGAATACATGGGTGTGGATAGAGTCATTGGGATATTAATTGAAGTGGACGTCATCGGGGGAGTTACTAGGTTTGCTGGAAAATATCGAGTTATTGCAAGGCTGAACAAGATGCTTGATGGAGATTTCATGGCGTATGTGTGAGTGGGAAAATACAAGTCCATTGGGCATTTTCTAACCCTCTACAAGGTATGAAATTTGCATACTAGATTTTCTTTTTCTATTGCTAAAGTTGCATAGTCTTTTCTGTATGATGTGATTGACCAAGAAAACATACATTCAAAGGAATACAGTTTTAGAAAAATGTTATTTTGAAAACATCAACTCAATGCAATTTATATCTCTCCTTAAAAAGGTCTTGAAGTACTAGGATATGTCAAGATATTAGTCACAAACAGCGTCGCTCACTGTTCAAACGACCTTGATCACTGTTCAACAGTGAGCATAGTCAGCTAGTGTAAGTAGATAATAAATATCATTCGACGTAGTTATTCCTCGTAAATAGTTGAAGATGTCTATAAATTGCAATGTTTAGTAATGAAAGGAGCAAGCTTTGGGCATCGACTTTGTTCTCTATTATGGTATTAGAGTTAGAGTGTGAGGGCTCGCTAGTGTAGAGGTTGCAGTAGTAAGGTTGTGTGAAGCCTGTGTGAACTGTGGTGAAGGCTCGGTTGTATGTATTGAGATTTGTTAAGAGAGTATATTGTGCAGAGCATCATTCATGAGAAGGATACTGTTGTGTGAAAGTTGTTGCTAGTCAATCAAAAATGCAAGCCTGCAGTTGTCTATTGGAACTGCTAGAAAAAATTTCTTCATTGTTGTCACCATGTTGCAGAGCGCCTTCGTATATTTATAGTGGTAAAATTATTTGTACTCTTGCCATTTTGCAATATGTGGTTCTTCAATATAAACTATTGTGAAGTATTTTGTTATGATTAAAAAAGGGAGCAGAGCATATTGATGTTATAAAGTGTAATAAGAGCAAGTGGGGTTATAAGGAAAAAAATAAATAAATTGATATTCAAGTCTTTGTGCGGTGGTCTTCATAAGGGTGACCAAGAATATATGTATTTTTAACTTGTTTTGAAATTATATTGGAAGAGGAGAGCAAAAGATAGTGTGTGCTTTGAGGAGTGATAAGGTTTTCAAAGTAATTTTTTAAGTGGTGAGAGGATTATTAAAAAGAAAAATATTTTTTAAAGTGAAATTTAATATAAGGAGGTTTTATTCTCTTTATGGTGAAAAATTTGAGATTTTATGATGATTTTTGCTTCATAAGATCACTTTGGATTTGGTGAATTTGGGTGCATTTGGCTTTAGATCTGGTGGATTTGGTTTCATTTTGGTGATTGGAGAAAGTTTTTTTTCAATCATGTCAAATTTGTTTGTTGATACTTATTTGAATGAATCCACCAAACTTGATGGAGAAAATTATGTGAATTGGAAGTTCAATTTGTTGACTATTTTAGAAGTTTATAATTTGTGGTCCATTGTGAGTGGGGATAAGCCCAAACCCATTGTTGCAGCTTCTATTCCAGATTGGGATAAAATTGAGGTGAAAGAAAAGGCGTTGTTGCGTATGTCCATAAAGGACAACATTATCCCTCAATCAGAGGTTGCAAGACATCAAAGGAAACATGGGATATGCAGAAGGGTTTGTATGAAACAACAAATACAAACATGATCTTGTTTTTGAAGAGTAAGCTTTTATCTCTAAAAATGGAAGAAAATGAAAAGGTAAGCAATTTCATATCTCATGTCAAATATTTAAGTGACAAGTTAGGAGATATTGGTGAAAATGTGTTTAGTACTGACTTGGTCACCATCACATTAAATGGCTTAGTGCAAGATTATCAAATTTTTGTTTCAAGTCTTTCAGCTAGAGAGAATCCCCCTACATTTGATGAATTAACAAGAATTCTTCTACAAGTGGAGAAGAGGATGAAGAGCTTTAATTTGGGCTCCAGTAGTTTAGATTTAGCATTGGTAGCCAAGGGCAAACATCCATACAGAGGCAAGCCATGGGACAAGAACAAAGGCGGCAAGTTCCAAGCAAAACAGAAAGGTATGACATAGTCTAAATTTCCAATCCATGATAAGAGAAACGATGATTGTTATTATTGTGGCAAACCTAGGCATCATTCTAAAGATCGCTATAAAAGGAAATATAATGAGTATAGGCAAAGAAACAGAAGGCATAATGGAAATTTTGTGGACAAAGACACCTCAATCAGTGATGGATTTAAAAATATTAAATTGTTTGTTTCTGATGCTGCATTGTTTGTGGAAAATCAGGATGTGAATGCTTGGTTCATTGATTCTGGGGAATCGCTCCATATGCCTTGTAATAAGGAGTGGTTTGATGAATATTATGAAAACATTGATGGAACATATGTTTATCTAGGAGATAATAGATCACTTAAAGTTCAAGGTTATGGAGTAATACATGTGAATTTGCCTAATGGACAAGAGAGACATATCCATAATGTGATGCATGTTCTTGTTATCAAAAAGAATTTAATTTATGTTTTTACTATTGTTGACCAAGATTTGAAGGTGGAATTTGTTGAATCACAGTGTGTAGTGAAAGACATTCAAGATCACTACAAGGTTATTCCCACAGGTACCAGAGTTGGAGCCTTGTATAAGTTGGATGTGACCAGGAAAAGTCATCAAGTGTTGGCATCTACAACAATATCAACAGTAGAGTTATGGCATCATCTAAATCACAATGATTTAATTCTACTTCAAAAGAACACAATGGTTGAGCATCTTCCTGTCTTGAAGAATGATCATGTTGAATGTGAAGCATGTGTACTTGGCAAGCAACATAAGGAGGAATTTCCTATACATAAAGAAAAAGGGCAAAGGGAAATACTTGAATTAATTCATACTGATGTATGTGGACCTATGCAAACTAGATCTATTCGTGGAGCGTGGTATTTTCTTATTTTTGTGGATGATAGATCTAGGTATACATGGGTTTATTTCTTAAGAAAGAAGAGTGATGTTTTTGAGTAGTTTAAAGAGTTTAAAAGTATGGTGGAAAAACAAATTGGAAATTGCATCAAAATTTTTAGATCTGATGAGGGGGGAGAATATAAATCAAGAGAATTTAATCAATATTGTAAAAGCAATGGGATTCTACAACAATTTACAGTGCCACATACACCTCAGCAAAATGGAGTTGCTGAGAGGAAAAACATAACACTATTTGAATGTGCATGTAGTATGCTTCAAGGTAAAAATATTTCAAATGGTTTTTGGGCTGAAGCCATTAATACTATTGTTTATTTGAAGAATAGGAGTCCAACCAAAATTTTAGAGCTTAAAACTCCTTTTGAAGCATTTTATGGGTACAAACCAAAAGTGAGTCATTTAAGAGTTTTTGGTCGTAAGGCATTTGCTCACATTCCAAAAGATGAAAGAAGAAAACTTGATGCAAAGTCAATTAAGTGGAAATTTATTGGTTATTTTGATGATCAGAAGGCATACAAGTTGTTTGATCCCAATACTCATAAATTGCTTGCAAGTAGGGATGTGGTGTTTCATGAGAATGCAAATGAAGGTGATAAAATGAAC
This sequence comes from Pinus taeda, assembly GCA_000404065.3. Lineage (NCBI taxonomy): Eukaryota > Viridiplantae > Streptophyta > Pinopsida > Pinales > Pinaceae > Pinus > Pinus taeda. Next base: position 28,719 of record APFE030261478.1, read on the forward strand.
AATACTAGTGTATGGCATGATATTGATGATTATGCCAAATTAGATACAAGTGTTGAACAAGAAAAGGAACAAGCACAAGAATAGGTACAAGTTCAAGACCAAAGAGCATCAAGCAGTCATGACACTCCAAGAAGAGGAGAGGAGACTCTGCAAAGCAGAAAGAAAGATGAAACTAGTAAAACTCCAAGAAGGTCATCATGTCAAAGTCAGATACCTATAAGGGATAAAGACTATGCATTAATGTCTCTTGTTATGAATGTTGTAGAACCTTCAAGCTATGACGAGGCTAAAGAATATGAAGAATGGAGAGATGCAATGAATGAAGAATATGACTCTATAATGAAGAATGGCACATGGGAATTAACATAATTGCCTAGAAATATAGTTTCCATAGGATACAAATGGTTGTATAAATCCAAGTTTAATGTTGATGGAAATATTGATAAGCATAAAGCTAGATTGGTTGCAAAAGGATATTCACAAAAGGAGGGAATTGATTTTAAAGATACTTTTGCACCTGTAGCTAAGTTGAACACAATTCGAAACATGATTTCATTAGCTACAAAATATAAATGGAAAAGGCATCACTTAGATGTCAAATCTTCATTTTTAATGGTGAGCTAAAAGAAGAAGTTTATTTGGTTCAGCTTGAAGGGTTTTTAGAACAGGGACAAGAGCATCTGGTTTGCATGTTAAAGAAATCTTTATATGGTTTGAAACAAGCACCAAGACCTTGGTATGTGAAAATTGATTCTTTCTTTTATGAGAAAGGTTTTATGAGAAGCAAAAATGATCCTAACTTGTACATCAAGGAAGATGAAGGTGGGAATGTTGCTTTAATATATGTATATGTTGATGATCTTATCATTATAGGAAATGCATGCAGTTGATTGAAGAAATTAAAATTCATTTGTCATATGTATTTGAGATAAAGGATCTTGGCGAATTGCATTATTGTTTAGGTCTTGAAGTTTGGAGGGAATCTAGTAAGACATTAATCACACAAAGAAAATATACAAGGGAAATCCTTAAAATGATCAATATGATTGAATGCAGCGCAATATCTACTCCTTTATAATAGAATGTCAAATTGTGCAGTGATGATGGAACCAAAGAGGTGAATGGAACCTTGTATCATTAACTGGTGGGAAGTCTGAACTATGTCACCACTACCAGACCAGATATAACATATTTTGTCAGCATACTTAGTCAGTTCATCGCTAAGCCTTGTGAAAGCCGCTAGAAACCAGCAAAGAAAGTCCTTCGATATTTGAAAGGAACACTTAATTTTGGTATTATGTATAGTAATGAATTTGATGTTGAGTTGACAAGTTATTCTAATTCTGACTAGGCTAGAAATACAGATGATAGGAAATCTACCACTGGATACATGTTCAATATCGATTTAGGACCAATAGCATGAAGCAGTAAGAAATGACCAACTGTTTCCTTGTCATCCACTGAAGCTGAGTATAAAGCATTATGCAGTGCTACCTGTGAAGCAATATGGCTTAGAAGGATACTTGAAGATATTGGAGAAATACAACAAGCACCTACATTAATCAGATGTGACAATCAAAGCACTATCAAATTGGCAAACAATCCTAGATATCATGCAAGGACAAAACACATTGACACACAACATCATTTTGTAAGAGAAAAATTGCAATCAAAAGAAATTGGCTTATCATATGGTAATACAAATGAAAATTTTGCTCACATATTCAGCAAGCCTCTTCGAAAGGCTAAATTTGAAATGTCTAGAAGTAAGTTATGTGTTGTAGAAAATCCAAATTATGTTGTAAGCCTAGCTGAGACTTAGACCAATAGGCAAGTTAGCATGTAGGTCGTGATTAAGGGGAGGTGTCAGGATATTAATCACAAACGGCACTGCTCACTGTTCAGACGACATCGTTCACTGTTCAACAGTCAGCGTAGTCGGCTAGTGCCAGTAGATAGTAAATATCATTCGGCGTAGTTATTGCTCATCTGTAGTTGAAGATGTCTATAAATTGCAATGTTTAATAATGAAAGAGCAAGCTTTGAGGTTTAATAATGAAAGAGCAAGCTTTGAGTCTCTGCTCTGTTCTCTGTTAGGATAATGGAACATTGTAATTATTTATCATTTGCTGATATGGATTTAGCTATTCCATTTTCTTGGCTAAAATTGATTTTGAAATCGAGTGAAATTGCAGAGTTACTTCCACACACTTTGAAAAAGAACACTTACACCATAGCTTTGGACAAAATTTCCCATGTGTTTTAATTATGCAAATCTTTGGTTGCTAAAAATTCCCTACTTAAAGCTTTCAATTTAAATCTGGGGTGTAACATCAAATTTCTGGTTTCTAAAAAAATCTTACTCTATTTAGATATCACCATTACGATAATTTAGATATCACCATTACGATGGATTGTACTGGATTTCAATAAAAAAATATGATGGATTATTATTGATTGTAACATTTTTTGTTTAAATTTATCACAATTAATTAAATTTGATTATAATTCACTAAACATTTTAATTTAAATTTTGAACGTAGTGATTTGAAAATATCGTCATTGAAATTAGATTAATTATGCATATTTTTAGTAATTTTTTTATTCTATTTAAAATATATGGTTTAAGTTTTTTTAATAATTGCAATCTTAATGCACTTCAGCAAATTAAAAAAAAAATATTTGTAATGTTTGGTTTATGTAAACTTTTCCATTATCTTGAGAATGACATGTAATGGTTCTTATTCATATAAAGCTTTTTTCACACTAAAAAAAACTTTTAGTTGATTTTAAAATATTTATCATATCTAATTTCAAATCAAGATTCAATATTTAAAGGATCTTTGTATGTTGGAGAAATTTGTATGATGAGTTAAAAGAACTCAAAATATAAAAAAACAATTGTATAATAAGTAAAAAGAAATCCAAATTCCAATACTCGTCTATTAATTAAAAACTTAAATAAAACTCTTACAACCATATAGCTATATAGCTATGATATTATTATTGGATGTGATGCAAACCATCTGAAATTAAAAAATTAAATAAAAAACTTACAACTAATAAGTGTAACTTAAATAAAAAACTTACAACTAATAACTTACACCTATTAGGAAAACTTATATCTTAAACCACTAACCCATTATTGCAATGCCACAATATATGTGGTCTTTTAAATTATTGCAAATTCAGAATCCAAAAAATAACATATATTGTGGTCTTTTAAATTATTGCAAATTCATAATCCAAAAAATAACATATAACGCCACGCAGCATTAAATAATCTTTTAAATTATTACATATACATAATCCAAAAAATAACATATAATACCACGGCGATTCCTATTTCCAAC